>JAUPMG010073164.1:0-13101 GCA_031762675.1 Pachysandra terminalis
TGTACTTACTTGAATTCCTAGACTTCTGAAATGAAAAACAGTAGAGATTCTTTGGGATCTTCCTCTTCTTCTCCACTACAAACACAACCCAGAATTTCCAGCCTACAATCTTCTTCTCTTCTCAAGCTCTCTCTCTCTCTCTCTCTCTCTCTCTCTCTCTCTTCTAAGACTTCTTCTCCTCTCTTGAACGAACAACCAAGTGGAGAGTATAGGGATTAATCTCCCCTACTATCTCTCCCACACTCACACGACACAACCACCTCACACACCACTTTCCTATCTCCCCTAAGACCAGTTCAACGCACGGTTGGATGTTGCATTCACTTGCTCATGAGACATATCAGAAAATTGTCCCACTGTAGGACAATCTCTCGCATGGTGTGAGGGATTAGAGAAAAATTCTCACTGGTCGTGTAGGATGGACATGTGAGGAGGAGTGATAGGAGCAAGACCAGCTGCCATGAGTTGGTCTAGGTTCAGTGATAGGGCATCCACCTTGGTGGTAACATCCAACGAATTTCCGACTTCGAAAAGACCATCGGTCTTAAGAGCTCTAGGAGCAGGTGTCCTACAATTAGTTGACGCATGTTGTATTGAGTTTTCACAAAGGTTCTCAAAGAGAATCCACACTTCATTCTCACACTTCAGCATAAATGTGCCACCACATGAAGCATCCACCACTTGTCTATGTGGTTTAGTCAAACCATCATAGAAACATTGCACAAGTTGCCATTTCTGGATAGCATGGTGCGGGCACTTTCTAAGTAAGTCCTTCATTCTTTCCCACGTCTTATGCAACATTTCCCCCTCACTTTGGGAGAAACTAGTGATAGCTCTCCGGATTTGGTTGGTCTTTCCTATGGGGAAGTACTTCTTTAAAAATTCTTGTTGCATTTGGCTCCAAGAAGTGATCGAGTTGGCTTCCAAGGAATTAAGCCAATTTTTGGCTTTGTCTTTGAGTGAGAATGGAAAGAGACGCATTTTCAAAGCATCATTGGAAAAATTCTGCATCTTGATGGTAGAGCAAATTTCAAGAAATTCATCGAGATGCTTGTAGGGATCTTTGTTATTAAGACCATAAAAAGATGGAAGCATTTGAATAATGTTCGACTTAATTTCATAGTGGGTTCCGCAACTTGCGGCAGCTGAAGGCAAGATGGAGAAGTGTAAGTGGAGGGAATGTAATGATCCCTAAGCAAAACAGGTCTTTCTCCTTCTTAGGCCATATTTACCGTGGTACGTTTTCCTAACAAGTTAGAATCTCTTTCGGCTCTAAGTTGTCTCAGAGTACGTTCTATGTCTAAATCGCAAGGTAGAATTGGCAATGACAATGACCGACGACCAGACATACACTAATGAATAATACATAAAAATATACAAAAACAAATTTACAGCCTCACCCGACTGCTTGTGAAATAAGGTTCAGTGAAATTAAATGTTGCCACTTGTTGGCTTTGAGAAGTGCACCTGATCCTTCTGTGATATGCGCTCAAGCTTTCCTATAGTGCATTTGATCCCGGCCCTGGCGGTGCTGATTCCTGAACCAAAAGACACAAAACAAAATAGTAAACAAAGACCAAAATAAAAAATAATAATAAAAAAAATTAATTAATTAAAAAAAATAAAATTAATAACAGAAAATATACAGAATTAAATTAGATTAAATCCAAAAACTTAACAACACAACCGTTAACAGTCCCCGACAACGACGCCAAAAATTGATGCGGTAAATTTGGTTATTAATAATAATTACCACTCGCAATAGCATGAATCTTTGTAGGATGAGACTATGCAGAGGGTGTCGAATGTTGTTAAATCTATCAAGATATATTCTAACTTAATTTAAAGGAAAAGTGATTTTTTGTTTTACTCTTGAAATTAAATGCTCAAAAGTGAATATAAAAAATATAGAAATTAAATAAGATGGAATAAGAATAGGGCATTGATTTCACCACTAACCTCATAACAATGGCTAATCATATGTAACAAGGGAAATTCATTATATGTATTATATAACTCGTGCGGCTACAAGAACACAACAATTTCATAAAGAAATACCACCATCAAGAAATATGTATAATCCGTCTTCGGTTGGCACGGATCATCCACCTAACCGAAATTCAATCAAGATAAAATACTTTCTAAGACAAAATAAGAATTTAACCGAAATTGAATAATTATTAAACCCAATTACATTTGCAATTCTATGGACTTTGCAACCATCATACATATACCAAAAAACCCAAGAATAACATACGATCTAACCACTGTCGTTTGGAGAGGGCTACATCAATACCGTGAGATAAAATTAGCTACTTATGGAGGTGGTGGAATTCTTCTTTTTTGAAGAAATCCATTCTTCCTGAACTCTGCTTTCTCTTTTTCTCTTTTACGTTTTCTGGCCTTCCTTTCTTTTGTGTCGACCTCCTTGGCTCTTTCTTCCTTTTTCAGCTCCAAGACGATCTCATCCCCTTTCACACATTAGGGTTTTTGGGGGTTTTTTTGGATTTTGTTGCTGTCCCCCATCTTTTTGGGCAATTACACTAACACCTCCTTGGGTTTGGCATAATAGCAACAAGATTAAGGGGCTTGAATACTCAATATCTTCATGGATTTTGACATTTACAATTTGAATTCAAATCCATCTTAGTTGGATTCCTGCGCTCAATCACATGGATGTGCGCATGAGCTCTACTCGTGTGCGCTTTAGCACATGTCTTGCAGAATGTTTGGAATATATTTTAAGCCCAAAGCTGATGGATTTACTTGTACTTTTCCTCGAAACCTGAAAATGCTTGAACACAAAAACAATGCGAAACATTAAATTACACGGAAACTAAGAGATTAACGTATGCAAGTTAAGGGGATTGAATGTGCAACATTCATAGCTTATCATTGGGGTTTTGGCCCCATTTGTTTGGTAATTGGTACCTGCATAGACCCTTGGTGAAGTTATACTAGATATGGGATTTTTTTAGTGTGTTTCTTACACTAGTGTTACCCCAATAGTTGGTAATCTTGGTTGGAAACTCTACGTACTTGTGGTTATGATACTTATGATGGTTTCCAGCAGATTATCCACGTGTATGGGCGGGCAGATAGTTTCTAAAGAGGGTTATCATTGGGATCCTAAAGTAATGGTTACATGTATGCTACGTTAATGTGAGTGTTAAGTGAGCTTGGGAGGTGAACTAAAAGGATTCCTTGCAAAGTTCCTTTGAGTTTGGATATACCTATGGGTTGAAATCCCCATTTAAATAAGTCTAGAATTCCTTGCAAGGTTCTTATGAGGTTGGACATTGGGTTACAAGCCTCATTATGTCAGTTCATGTGGTTGCCTTCATACCATGGGTCAGCACACCCCTCTCTTCGTTCGGGGTATCCAGCTACTACTGGTGACCAAGAATCCCGAATTAAATCATGATAGTGAACTAGGGTGAGGGCCACTTAACATGAAACATTAGCTTAGTCATATCATTGCATAACTCATTTGTATTTCTATTGATTGAGCATACCATGTAGATAATTTGAATGGAAGCATCAGCATAACATAATGCATTTCATCCAAGCATTTAATATTGGTGTATTTCTCTCGTTACTTATTAGCCTACTTGTTGTGCTCGAGTTTTACTAACAATGTTCTATGAGGATTGGTGACAGATAGGTCTCTTACTGGGCATTCCAAGCTCACGCAACTTTTCATGTTGTAGGATGATATGTGATGGAAAAGATTGGACATAATGCCGTTGTTTACTTTATTTCAGATTTAGAACTTAGATGTGGTTTTATTCATGAATTTCGTTAGACGTAATAAGATAGTTAAATTTTTGGAAATCTAATTTATGTCGTTTTAGACTCATTAATTCTTGTGAAGTCATGACATTGCTGTATTTGGTTTACTTAGCTTCTGTACTGTGATGTTTTAATAAAGATAGTCTTTATTACTTTTATTACCTTGGTGAATGATACGTTGATCTGTGTTCCATGGTTGGAACCAGAAGGTCTCACCTCGAGATCCGTGCTACTCGCATAGGGATTTGGGCCACGGGTTTTGGGGCGTGACAATTATAATAGGTTTGCTATGTCATACTCAAAGAATATGACATATGTACTGTCGACACAAAATTTCATGTATTTTATTCAACACAAAATATGAGGACAAATTACAAGATAGTAATTTCTTGATAAAAAGGAAGAGATTGACTCTCTTGATGATGCTCGATCACATGAGCGTCCTCTGATTAACGAGTGTTTTGATGAAGAGGAGGGCCAGATGGCTTGATTCTTGAATTTTGAGATGGTGCAGGTGTTCTTCACTCCGTGCTTTGCACGTAATCGGCTGTGAAGATTTTCTCTTTAAGAAGAGCCTTTGTGATGGCGTATTTCTTCTTTGTAGAAATGATTGTGAGATATTGACTCTTTGCAAAGAGTTCTACTCCAAGGATTTAAGGCTTCTCCAGTCCTACTCCTTGGCTGATGGGCTTTCAAGAATGCAGGTCTTCAAGGTGTCAAAGCTTAAGTATCTCTTCTCATTGGCTTCTTCTTCTTCGTAGAAGAACGTCTTCTCTTTTTTGCTTCGTCCTTTTGTGAGCAGCACTTCTTCTCTTGAATTGAGAGAGAGGACCCCTATTTATAGATGTAGAGAGGGCATAGTCCTATAATTCTCAACTACTTATAGATAACTTTTATAATTTAAAGATAATTTAAATTAAGTAGATAACTATTTGTTGGACCCATTTGAGAGCAACTCACGTAAGATTCTTCTCTCTTAAGTCAAAAGTTCATATTTATCTTTTAGAAATTCATTCCTATTGGGGTCCACTTCTTGAGATCAGGCCACGTGGAGATTTTAGATCTCCAATATTTATGTTCTTACAAATTCCCCCTTGAGGCTTGTTTACCGGCACGACTTGATGTGCTTGTACTAAACAAGGCTTGATTTTATGTGCGAGGCTTGACTTTGTCGCAGCTTGTCAAAATTTGTTGACTTTGATTTTACACAAAATTTGTTGTGCAATTTTTTATTTTATTATTATTATTTTTTTTTACTTTTTGGTAATACCAATCGATGGTATTGTTGTTCAGCACCTCAAGAACTCCCAATTTTTTTCGAGATGATTGAGACTTCAATGTGGAACAGATGAAATCCTCCATCCTCCTATGACACATGTGATCTGTATTTATAGCCTTGTATACCTTGAAAGGACCTGTTAATGGTACCATTACATCATAATAAAGTAGCGCCTGAAGAAAACTTGTTTGTGATACAAGTCAGTTCAGAACTCTTCATCAACTTAGAACTTCTTTTTCCTACGCCTATTTGAACAACCCTTCTCTACGGAGTGGAGTTTGTACATGCTTAGGCCAAGGATCTAATGATGCAAGATGTAGTTCAGGCATGTTATAAGGAAGATCATTGTCGAATCCGATTTGATTAATTTGCAGACCGATTTAATGTTCCCAATAGTGAATGCGAGGTTGAATTGAGTCAGAGGCATGTCTTTAGGTTGGCTTACTGTGCTAAAGTGTGAAGAAAGAGAAAGACATCAGATGGCTCAATTACAATTTCGACGATCGAATCAGGCTTTGAATCTAGATCAAACAAAGAGAATGTAGCTTCATCATCGCTCAGTGATCGTGATTTCATGACATGTCCTTCACTGATGTATAGATGCATTAGCACGACTACATTGCCAACATCCCGCTTGTTGTGCAGTAGGTCACCTCCTCTCCCTATGGTGTTGATGTCGCAGATGCTTCGATCTACTTGTTAACGCCATTGTGCTCGTTGAATTGTTGGTGTGTGCTTGTTATGGCAGTAATGGGATCTTTCAGGGTTTCCAAGAGATCGTCAGCATTGGAATCGTTCTTCTTTACAGAATGCAACTTTTTGTTTCAACCTTAGTAACTTGCAGAGAAGGAGACAGAGAGAGGTAGCGTGGTGGAGAGGGGAACAGATGAAGAGAATACCGAGAGAGGAACCCTATTTTTTTTAAGGAGAACCTCATAATGATTTTCAGCCATTTAGTCGAAGATTTCTTCGTCCAAGTTGCTGAAGCGAAATCATCCATTGCTGTCTGATCTGAAGCAATTTAGATCAAGACAATTTTGTTCACAATGACTTTTGTCGAGGTTACTTGATTCGATCTAATTTTATCCTGGGTCACTAGATCTGAATAGATCTGATCTAGGGTAAGTCAAGAATGACTTAATCCAGGCTCACTTAGCCTAAAGTGACCTAGAGATGGATGGGTTGCTGAGCATGAAGATCCGGCTATGAAAGGAAAGTATTTGTGCTTTCCGCTAGCTAGAGTGAAGCACCATTCAAAGTTGAAGGAGATTCCAGGAAGATGCTTGAGGCTTATTGTCCATGAACCTATGACAAAATATGTTAGTCGAGCACAAGAGGATCGTGAAAAGCCGTTTGACATATCTCCCATTAGCGAATACCTTTCACATTTTGGAGAAGACTTGACTAGCTCAGAGCGCCAACCATCATTGTCCTTTCCTTTTCACCATACTTCAGGCGAGGATCCCACCCTAATCCCAAAGCCGTTGGTTACTTTGAAAATCGAAGAGCATCTTATGAGATGGGGTTCTTCAATTGTTTCACAAGGAGAAATCCAGTATCCTAGCGGATTTTGGGATTGGACATCTAAAGGGTACAACAAGCTTGATCTTATGGATCTTACGAAGGAACTTGCCTTTGTGTCAGAGGGACTGGGGAGGCTATCGCTTCAACAGAAGGGCGTCGTACTGAGTTGGAGCAATCTCGTACCACTTGTGTTGCAGAGGTACCAAGACACTTTTTTTAATGTGACTGGACCTTTTTAGTTTGCCTACGTACCTAAACAAGGATCATGTCAAACGTAGTTCAATTTTATTGATGATTTGTTTGGGGGGGCGAGGGTGAGGGTGGGCCTTGCACAGTTTATACTCTTACGGGCTAGGAGTATGTAGAAAGTTAAAGCTCTTATCCAAGAGCGTCATAGATAGTTTAAGCTCTTATCCTGGAGCGTTGTAGACAATTTAAACTTTTATCCTGGAGTGTTGTTGATTTAATTGCCTTTTGATGAGGTTTCCCCCAATGCAGGGATAGAAAAGTCTGGTGGTTGCAACATCAGTACAGATCGGACAGGAAAATTTGCATCCGTGTTTGAATTTGGGACTGGTATAGGAGCAAAATATCCGAAGGCGATGGATGTAGTTAGTGGCAGCCACATCTTCATCAGTATCTAACTCGATCTTTCTTTTATTTTCAGATGAAGGATTGCTTCTTTCAGGATGAAGCATTTCTCAGTTGAATGGCTGACAATCCGGTGATTTCAATAGTAGCTTGGGTCATCTATCCGTCCTACCTCTCAGGCCGTTTTGGAGTTGGAAGTTTGATCAACTTGAGCTTAAGGAGTTCATGCAGTATGTTCGGAACATCAAAGTTAGGAAATGGATACTGTTTCAATGTCGATAGCACTCTCTCTTGGGATTCAACGTGACCATATTTTGCGTTATTACCCGAGATCTTTGTCGGAGCAGTTTTTGACGACGAAATAGTAGTCGGCATAACCCCCTTCTCCTTTAGAAGGCTTCCAATCCTTCTTTGAGTCTTTCTTTTCACGTGGATCGCTTGGTATGTGGCTCTCATGTCATGCAATTTGGATCTCCAGGTCATGAGCTCTTGTTGCAAGTTCTTCGAAAGTATGAGGCATATTACCTTGAAGCTTATGGAATGAACCCTTGAGGGTTTGCAGGACCATGATTGGACTCGGCTGGTTGGTTCTCCAACTCAAGTCGGCTCATGAGGGATGCAATTTGAATATCTTTCTCCGCGAGCAATTGCGTTAGCTTTTCAATGGAATCAACCATCTATAGAAGACAATCATTTGTTACATAGGCTTCGATCACCATTACTGGCATAACGGTGCTTGCAGTAGCATAGGAAGAATCCTTCTTGGGTAATGGAGAGGTCTCAGATTAAGATCCAGCCCTTGACCCAGTGCTGGATTCCGCGTCCGGAAAGGAATATCCGGTTCCTCTTCCTTCACATTTTGGGAAGAGGAAGGAAGAGTGGGCATCCTCTTTAATGAAATGCCTTTCTTAGTGTTTTCCATGGAAGGATGCTCCAATGGTGGTACCAGTCGGGACTCCCCAGACATAGTCTTGGACCGTGTTGCTGGTGTGTTCAGGACAATGGTACAAAAGGACTTGTTGGATGGAGGATCCACGATTTTCTTGGCTACCATTTTTTCCTATTGTTATTATCGTCGAATCGAAAGATGAGAGGGAGAGAGTGTCCCATTGAGTGTGCCAAAAAAAATTTGACTCAAAATCTCGTGTCTTTTATTCAAAACAAAATATGAGGACAAATTACATGATAGTAATTTCTTGATAAAAATAAAGGAATTTGACTCTCTTGATGATGCTCGATCACATAAGTGTCCTCTGATTAACGAGTGCTTTGATGAAGATGAGGGCTAGATGGCGTGATTCTCAAACTTTGAGATGGGTGTAAGTGTACTTCACTCCGTGCTTTGTGCGTAATCGGCTGTGAAGATTTTCTCCTTAAGAAGAGCCTTTGTGATAGCGTATTTCTTCTTTGTAGAGATGATTGTGAGAGATTGACTCTTTGCAAAGAGTTCTTCTCCAGGGCTTTAAGGCTTCACCAGTCCTTCTCCTTGGCTTATGAGCTTTCAAGGATGTAGGTCTTCAAGGTGTCAGAGCTTAAGTATCTCTTCTTCTTCACTTCTTCCTATTGGTAGCAACACTTCTTCTCTTTTTGCTTTTGTCCTTTTGGGTGCAGCACTTCTTCTCTTTGGCTTCTCCCTTGATTTGAGAGAGATCGGGACCCCTATTTATAGATGTAGAGAGGGCATAGTCCTATAATTCTCAACTACTTACAAATAATTATCATAATTTAAAGATAATTAAAATTAAGTAGATAACTCTTTGTGGGACCCATTTGAGAGCAGCTCAAGTATGGTCCTTCTCTCTTAAGTCAAAAGTTCATATTTATCTTTTAGAATTTCATTCCTAGTGGGGTCCACTTCTTGAGATCAGGCCATGTGGCGATTTTAGATCTCCAATATTTATGTTCCTACATGTACCTAGTTCATATCGAAAATAAAAGTTTTACTCGAATACTTACCTTGAATTCTTATTGGTGTTGTGTAGAACACCTTCTTCTTTCTCTTCAAGCTTGATCTTCTGCAACTCTAAGCTTTTTCAGTTAATTGAGGTCTCTCTCTCTCTCTCTCTCTCTCTCTCTCTCTCTCTCATGATTAATGGTCCATATGTCCAGCCCTTGTTATTATAAAGTTTTCTCGTTTCAGTTTGTATTAATCTTGGAGTCCTCATCTGTTTTAGATTAGTCTTAATTCTCTACCCTTAGATTTGATTAATTAAGTTCCAACCTAATCTCAGCCATTTATTTAAGTGTCTTAGTCTTAGTTGAATTATTATTCCTTTCTATCTAACTTGAATCCTTATTAGATTAGAATTAGATCGACATCCTTATAAATTTTCAGCAATTAAATTAGATTAAAATCTCCTACGAAATCCTAACCACTGGATTAAGTGTCCTAGTTTTAGTTGAACTAATCATTAATCCTCTTTTAATTATCGAATCCTAACTAAATTAGAACTATTATTAACTCCTATTGAATCTCAGCCATTAATTTAGATTAAAAGTTCCTACAAGATCCTAGCCCTTTATTATAACTTATGAGAGTTGTAATTGTGTTGTACTTATAGTTTCCTACAGTACAACTCACCAATTACAACAAGTCAAAGTCAAACTAATTAGCTAACTTACTAAAAAAATTAAATTACTCCCTATTCTTTTATTAATTACACATTAACCCTATTAATTTAATTTGAATTATTACATTAATGCCACCATCTACCATATTTGATTAGGGCAGTAAGTAGTGCGGGTTGGGCCGGGTTCCATCTAGTTCGGGCTCGGCCCGAACTGAAATCAGCTAACCCGAACTCAGTCCGGACCGAACTAAACCTAAACTTAGTAAGCCCGAACCAATAAATTGGTTCAGGCCGCCCTGAACTCATTTGCTACCACCGAGTTCTTCAGCTTGTAATAGCCATAAATTTAAAGAATCGGATGATTCAGATTTTCAGCTTTAACTTATCTGTAGTTTGAACGTTGTCAGGCGACCCATGTGAGTGGCTCAGTTTTTCCTGCCAAAGTAAACTTCTGTAGTTAAAAGAAATAGCAAAACCTTTTATATCTTTAATATATCGGTCCGGGCCGGGCTTTTTAGGGTTTATAACCTTAAGCCCGAATCCAACCCGAACTCAACTTCGGGCTCAGATTGTAGCCCGAACCAAACCCGAACCCAAATCAATCCGTGAGTTCGGAATCTCCGGTCCGAACCTTTGATAGGAGAGAAACTCAAGGATCTTCAAAGGTATCTCCACGCCTAACAAGAAGATCATTTCCAATATTGCAGAGGATATCAAGGCTTCAACCAATGTCACTGATCTGAGGAACTCCACTGCTGATTATAGATATTCTCACTCCCTTTTCTTTACCAACAGGGAGGCGTTGTTTGTTTGATGTTGTTCACTTGAAGCCAGGTGTAGCTATGTTCAGCAGTTGCTGTTGTGAGCTGTATTTACTTGTATGTTTGCTTAGATAGCTATGTTCAGCAGTTGCTGTCTATTAGCTATTGCTTATCATTATGTCTGTTGTACTCATTGTAAATCCCTTTTTTTTTCTTCCTATTAATCGAAACAATTATCTTTCTAAAAAAATAATAATAATAATAATTAATTCACTTACACTCTTCATATGTCTAACAATTACAGTCAAGACTTCCTGTTAGGCCTGTCAACGGGACGGATTCGGACCGGATCGCAATTGATCCGAGTTTGATCCGTTAGCGAAATTCAAAAATTCGAATCCGATTCAAAATTTGACGGATCATGAAATAGGTGATTCAAATTCGATCTAATAGTGAAATCGAAATATCCGAATCTGATCCAATCTGATCACTTGTAAATTATATATATATATATATATATATCAGACCGGATCAGATCTTTATCGGATCGGATCACTAAACATCCGAGTTCGATCCGATTATATTTCGGATAGGATCGGATCATTTTTTATTCGGATCGTATCACTAAAATCTTCTACCAAATCCTGCATTATCGGATCGGATTCAGATCGGATCCAGATCATGATCCGGTCCGTTGACCGGCCTACTTCATGTGGTTTCTAATATTCACCTAACCTCGCAGAGGTCTTGTACTAGATTACATGACCTCCTCAGTCAAATTATCTGATTTCTAGATTGTTCTATCCTTAAATTAATATTGTACATACAAAAACATATATTTTGTTAACATTGTTCACTAACTGACAAGATAAGTTAATGGAATATAAACAACTATGAGGAGCCTGACTGCAATAGTTAGATACGTGAGGGGTGTAAGTGAAGTTTATCCTAATAATAATTGATAAAGCTGGTCCACAACATTTGATTTATCTGTTCTGCTATAAAAGTGTGGGAATTCTCTCAAGTGGTTCTTATTGAGACACGATACCCTAAGAAGATCTACACACAAAAATAACGTTTTTTTTTTATATATTATTATTATTTTGTCTTTATTTTTTTTTTTGGATTGACTCTCTGTTGACTCTACTTGAGCTAAATCACTAATCGTCGCCATAGATAAGAGATAAGAGTCATCCGAAGTTCTGAAGATAAAGAGCAAGTCCTCCAAAAACAGCCAAACGGAGATAGACCTTGTTGTTCTTATTCTTCTCCATCAATTTTTTTTTTTTCTTTTTTATGTGTAGGTGTCGTAAGACAAGAGATGCTAAAAACATCAACAACAAGAGATACATAGCAATAGCAAGGAACTCGAAGATCAATTTCCATAATAGTTTCATATTTTTATGTAGTCCATAATAATTACTAGCTAGGACACTAGTTAGTTTAAAGTACAGACACCAAGTTAATACTTTCTTAAATTTCTGCTAATATGATATTGAGCATGGCTATAACACTATCTATTTTCCATTGTTCCTAAATTTCTGCTTCCAACCTCGCATTAAATAAGGTAGTAAGGATGCAACTACGACGAAGAAAATTTGTAAGAATCCACGAGGCATAGCAGAAGCAACTGCAAATCCATAAGTAAATTGCATGGAATATATGGCTATCCATATCTCCATGTAGAAGGGAAATCCATACATGAGCCAACCTATTATGCTAACTGAAGCAGAGTTAGCCAACGTGTTGAAAAACAAGAACACATAGGCAAAGTAGGAAGTAATCATCCTTGTCTTCCCTGTAGCTTGACCGCCTTCTATATGCTTCATAAGACCACTGGGTGGGTTGATTCCGGCTTGGAAAGTCACAGATGCAATCAGTGCAGCCACAACTAAGAGAGCGTTTCGAGTGTCTCCAGCGGAATCTCTGCCGTCTTGAAACCGGAAGATTTTGAACATGCCCTCTTTTTGTTGATCTGCTTGTTCGTTGGCCATTCTCAAAAACTAAAATGAAGCAGCTATGCGCAATACCATATTTGTCTATTCTTTTTATGACTTGGAAAGATTCTTGACGCTACGATTGCCTTTTAGTTGGCTTCGCATCCCCTATAGTGAGATGGTTACATCCATCATTACAGCGGCAATCGAAGGGTGCGATGTGAGGTACCAAGGGGATACCCAGGGAGGGTGGTACCGGTAGTTTATTCATGGAGGGTACGGGGGGGTGGGGTTACTGGTGACTTATTCATGGGGTACCAAGGTGGGAGGGTATCAGTGGCATATTCATGGGGATACCATGTCCATGTCGCACCCCTTGATTGGTGCTGTAAGGATGGCTATAGCCATCCCGCTATAGAGGATTTCCATTGCTTAAAGATTTAGGCTGCTATTGGATAAGCACTCATTTAAATACATTTATTTAAATGCTTATGAAAGTTTAGGGGTAAAATAGGTATTATAAAAATATTATTGAAGTTTAGAAATAACATTTGTTCAAATATTTATGAAAGTTTAGGAGTAAAATAAGTACTATAAAAATATTATTAAAAATTTAGAAATAGCTTCACCCATAAGTGATAAGAGAA
>JAUPMG010073185.1:0-13100 GCA_031762675.1 Pachysandra terminalis
ATCATATCAAAAACATGTTAATTTATCATATTTTGACCTTATCTTTGCATAAAAATAGGTATTGTTTTATGTATCCATCGTTTTCCTTGCGTATCCACCGTATCCAAGATTTTTACACCGTATCTATGCGTATCCGTTTTCGGGCCGACCGCTACGCCACCTCGATACGATATTTTGAACCATGCCAATAGCTAGATCGCCAACCTCACGGAAGGGTCAGGGTATACAGTCAAAAATGAAAATTGTTCGATTGATTTGATATTTTGCAAGCATGTTTATAATATCCTAATTAGAACATAATTGGTGTTGGAATTGCATAATATTGAATATTTGGAATATATGACATATTGTGGAAAACTGGCTATGTTTGCCTAACGGGTGAATTTTTGAATTATATTGCTATGACATTGGAACTCATTATAATCATGTTTTCTTAAGTTACACTTTGCTCATGTACACAAGTTGTTTGATTAGTTAATGTGTACGGTTCTCTACACTTGCACAGCATATGCCTATTTTATAATGCCCATAATTGGGTCTAATGCCTTGACTTGACCCCATAAATCCATATTTCTGGAATTTGTGGCTATAATGAGTGCTACTGTGATTTTTATTTTTTTATTTTTTTATTTTATAATTAACAACATTTCATTAATCATCAAAGTTCCGGATGGACTGATTTGCCTGTGTTAAGGGATTGGCCATCCAAATAAACCAATTTTTGTTAACGCCCAAGGTGAGGGATAGGCCTTGTATGGGGGTCCCAAGAGACTTGTGGTAAGATGATAGGTAAGGGGCAGTTCACATTAGTGATGCCCAATATCTGAATCATAAGAGTGAAATTATGTTAGTAGTTCGGCTAATGCATGATTCACAACGAACAATTCACATTAGTGAAGCCCTGAGATTTGTCCCTATGATTGCAAATAAGTGAGGAAATTGTGCCATCCAGGTCGGAGCCCCTAGAAACTATGGTGCACACATAGAATAACCCCTTATTCTGGCCATGTATTTGGGGGATGGTTTTCATCTTGTTTAGCCAGGGGTTTGATCGGGTGTCAACATACACTAATCGAATGCCAAATAGCAAGCATACTTGCATATCATATGATTGTATTCATGGTGTAAGGGATCGGAAGGGGACGATCCCCGAGTTGGTCCCGATCCAAGAAAACCCCCAAATCTTTTGGATCGTTCTGATCCATCTCGGGATCGGAACATTCCAAGGTTTTTTTTTTTTTTTATTAATTGCAGCCGAGAACGATCCCGAGCCAAATTCCGAGTTTAAACACTATGATTGTATTAGATCACATGTGGTGATTATATCTATTTAGGTGCACAACATGCATTCATTCATTAATAATTGAACCAGCACGTTGCATTGCACATCTCATCATGTCATATTGTTTATATCTCATTCATATCATTACTTGCATATACTAACTATTCTATTTTTTTCTATGGATTAACATTGGAGAGTGCATTGTCCCTACTTGAACCTTAAATACAGTTTAAATTCATTTATTTACTATGCTAAGTGTAGCTTACGTTTTCTAAGCAACATATTTCATGACCGATAGATGATAGACCCAGGACTATGGTGACCAAGATGAAGGACAAGGCTATGATGAAGACCTTAGTTATAATTAAGAATTTGTTTAATGATTTCAATAGACTTTGTAATAGGACTAGTTGATTTTTACGTCTTTATTTGATTTTATTAGTTAGGACCAGATTTAAGTAAGTTAATAGGGTCTTGATTGGAACATGAAACTTGGATTTTATATTTTTTTCCGCTGTTATGATGGTTCGGTTGGTAATTATTCATAATAATATTATTTTCCAGAACTTTACTTTATAAATTTTCTTACTTAATTCAATGGTTTGGTAATGTATTGCTTATCCACTCCCATCGGGATATGAGGTGAGAGTTACAACTTAAATTTGGGGACTCCTTTGAGATTTCCAAGTTTAGGATGTGACAGTAGTGCGGTTAGTAAAATCCAACTCATCCCTGCCAACAATCATCTTCACCCTTAGGTCATCACAGTTTGAAATATCGTAATGTATTCGCATATCATACAATAGGGTCGATACGTATCGAGTATCGACCGCATCAACACGATATGGTCCTAAAAGATAAGATATATTGAAAAGACACTATTTGTCGATACGTTCTATGTATTGACCAATGCGGTACGATACAATACAACTTATCAACTTTATCAATTGATACAGTTGATACATGTATAAAACAATGAGAGCAGTGCTCCCATTTTGAATTAGCACTGCCCTTTAATCATTTAACCGATTCCCAAACTGCTCAATCCCCCCAATTACAACATATTTTCAACCAGTAATCTACCAAAATCATGTTGAAAAACTTAATTTTCGAAAATAAAACTTGTAGAATTGTTCTTCATCCACGGTTTTGCAAGATACGACTTTTTTTGGTTATTTCATGGGTGTAAAGGCATGATTTGGGACCACATTACATAGATCAAAGAATTTCAAGAGAAATCCACAAACATTAATGGTTTTGTGAAGAAAATAATTTTTTGTGTTTTAAAAAAAATAAAATAAAGTTTTGAAGGGAAAAAAAACTATATAGACATGTTGTTTGAGGTCCAATTTTTTGTATGTGATGAGTTTAGGGCTGATCTAACTTCCCATTATTCATCTTATTTTTTGTCAAAAATATAATTTTTATGATTATCTTTGTGATAAAATAATTATAACATTTAAAAATAATATTTTAAAAAATTAACTATGTTTACATTTTCTTTATTTATTTTGTATTATATAGATCCATGGCTGAACTATTAGTTTAATGGACTGAAAAGATTTTCTATGTTTTTAAACATATTTTATAAATTATTTTAGTTAAAACAATATTGGAAAATATGAAAAACAAATTTACTAATTGTAATACTTAGTGTTGAATAAGTAACTCTTGCATATGATTGTATCTTTAATATATGTTTTGCATCTTTAAATAAGTTTCTTGTATCTTGATACATATTCTTTAAACTATTTTTATAAAAATGATACTAAAAAAATTGATTTCTTTTTGTTTTTTTGCTAATTTCTTGTACTTGAAACATATTCTTTAAATTATTTTAATTAAAACAATAGTAAAAAAATTGATTTTTGTTTTCGTTTCTTTGCTACTTCTATTACTCTGTGTTGCATAAGTAATTGTTGCATGTTGTTTCGTCTTTAAACATTTTTTTGTATCATTAAACATATTTTTTAATTATTCTTTAGTAAGAAAATTTAAAAAATATGAAAATTTTTGGATTAATTGTATCACTTAATGTTGAATAAGCAACTCTTGCATGTTTTTTCATTTTTATATACTTAGGTTAAAAAATATTTTGTACTTATTGTTGTAGATATGGTGCCTAAGATGGAGGAGAGGAGAGCAGTTGACATAGGTTGGGAGCATAGACAGCCAATTTATGGAAATAGATTATGGACGAAATGCAATTACTGCCATAATGAGATGAGGGGGTATGATCACTAGCTTGAAACAACATCTTGTCGGTAGAACCCCAATGTCAAGAGGTGTCTAAATTGCCCCATCAAGGTTTCAATGGCCATGGAGGAGCGTATTAAGGCTTTAAAAAGGAGAAGACGGAGGTTTCTATGGAGAGATTGGTAGGTGGATCATCATCAGGGAGGGAAAGGGGAAAAGGCATACATATATAGGAGACGATGATGGTGGTGGTGGTGGTGGTGATGATGAAGATGATAAGGTGAAGGAGGTGATGATACCTCTGGAGAAGAAGCAGTATGATGCAACGGTGAGGAGATCCATTTATTATATGCATGAGAGGGAGTAGGAAAGAGGAATTGTGGACATTGGAGAGCAATTGACATAGGTTGGGAGCATAGACAGCCAATTTATGGAAATAGATTATGGATGAAATGAAATTACTACCAGAAGGAGATGAGGGGGTGGGATCACTAGATTGAAACACCATCTTGCCAGCAAAACCCCAATGTCAAGGTGTCTGAATTGCCTAATTAAGGATTCAAGGGCCATGGAGGAGCATCCTAAGGCTTTAAAAAAGGAGAAGACGAAGGTTGCTATGAAGAGAGAAGCTCTTATGGAGAGATTGGCAGGTGGATCATCGACGGGGAGGGAAAGGGAAAAAGGCATACATAAATAGGAGACGATGGTGGTGGTGGTGGTGATGATGATGAGGTGAAGGACGTGATGATACCTCTAGAGAAGAAACAGTATCATGCAACGGTGAGGAGATCCATTTAGGATATGCATGAGAGGGCGCAGGAAAGAGGTAGTTCGGATGTTGGTTGTACTTTCAATAAAGGTGGTGCTAGTAGGCTTAGACATGGTTTGATCCGCAGCAAAAGTGTCGGAGAAGCCTTTGATAAATTTGTTGGCAAGTCCAAGAAGCCTACGAAGTAGGCTGGAGGTCCCAACTTAGAGGAGATGAATCCCCTCATTTACAGAACCATAGATGCGATGCAGCATAGGCTGAAGGATGTTTGGCATCCAAGGAAATCGGCGAAAAGTGTGAAGCAAGCAATTGCTAAATGGTTCATATACATCAATATCCCTCTGAATGCAGCAAACAATCCCTACTATCATACGATGATTGACGAGATCGTGGGCCCCATATTGGATGCAAAGGTTGTGCAGATATAGACATACATCAAGTCATTCATGAAGAAATGGGATCAATATGAGGTGATTATTATGTGTGATGGCTAAACATGACCTACAAGGTTATCTATCATCAACTTTTTGTTAAACACTATGATGGGAACGTGATGATCTTCCACAAGTCTGTGAATGCTTCTGGCCAGATAAAGAACCATCAATACCTATTGATATTGACGGATGGGGTTGTAGATGAGATTGGGGAGTAGTATGTTGTTCAGGTTGCCATTGATAACCAATCCTTATGCAAAAGAGGAAGCATCTCTCCTGGACCCCATGTACAACGCACTACATTAATGTTATGGTACATAACTTTGGGGAGAAGAAGACGTCAATGGAATAATTGAGAAGTCGAAGAGGTTAACCAACTTTATTTACAACCATAAATGGGTTCTTAACCTTATAAGGCAGTACACTATAGGGAAACTACTCAGGCATCGGATAACACGATTTGCTATAAACTTCACTGCTTTTAATAGCATTCTTTCAGAGAAGGCAAGCCTGACGAAGATGTTCCTATCAAATGAGTGAAAAGGATGTCAAGCTAGCAAGGAACCTGTCGAAAAGCAAGTTGAAGATATTGTCCCACGTCATACTTTCTGGGAGAATGCATGGCTGGTAGCCGAGATACATGATCCCATCGTGAAAGTATTGAAGGTGATGGATGGAGAGAAGCAGGCTACAATGGGTTATCTGCATGAGGCCGTTAGAAGATCAAAGCTTGCTATCAGAGTAACTGCACCTAGACATAACAAGACTTTTTGTGCAATTATTGACGTAAGATGGAAAAAATAACTCACCCACGACGTCCATACAGCAGGTAAGCTATAAAACTTGGATTTGTTATCATATATTAAATCTTACTAAGTGAAGACCGTGGAAGTAATATCATGTCTTTTTCTCAACCTATTATCTTCATCCGACATACAATTATACTGAATATCTTAGAAGTAACACGGAGTTCCTAAGTGCATTCAGAAGTGTCATTTTGAGGCTGGAGAGGGATTTGACCAAATCTAATGCGAGAAACAATGAGGCAAGCATTACTTTTCATAGAAGTCATGAATTACGATCAATTCGTACATTAAAAAACACAAACAGTGTCTTTCCCTATAAGAGAAACTATTTAAAGATACCATGTATGGTTTTGGTGACCCAACCGCTATAAAGATAAGGACTACATCTAAGCTAGGTATTAAAAACTATTAAAACAAGTCAATTAGTTATTAAAAAGGATTATATGAGATGTCATTTTTTTTCCTTTGATTATTTGCAGCTCAGTGGTGGTTTTTGTTCAGTAATGCCCTAAACTCGAGGAGGCTCCATCTAGTGGGAGTAAGAGGAATTGGAGCACTTTCTCTCTCATCCACACTAAAGTGCGCAACCGTTTGAGCTTTATAAAGTTGGAGAAACTTGTCTTCTTACACTATTATAACATGAGGCCCAGGATGAGACACCTCTAGAAGCAAAGTAGGAAGGGTGAGGGAGAGTTCAAACTGATCGACCTGGCCCGCATATTTGATGACAATGAATATCTTATTAAGTGGTTGAATAACCCGAAGGAGGTAGTTCTCGATGAGCTCGATGAGGAGGGAAGGCTGATTAGGCCAAATAGCTACTAGGCAAGCTTAGTCAGCAAATTAAGTGATTATGAGGGAGTAACTACAAGGGATAGGGGAGCTATAAGAGTGAGCAATACTGGTGTTAGTGCAGGGACTAGTACAGGAGCTAGTGCAAGGTCTAGCAAAGGCATAGCTGAGCCTAAGGTGAGGACGGGAATCAGATGATAGAGCAATACCACGGTAAATGATGACAAGGAGAATAAAAGAGATCACCCGGGAAGTGTGACGATAATGATGATGAGGATATTGTTGCTTCCGATGATGGTGATGTTGATGGTGATAAGGATGATGATGCTAATGATGGTGATGATATGGCAATTATGGGCATGGCCATGGGAGCATCCTCTAATCAGCCTAGTTATGGCTATGGTTATGAGCCTTATGGCTATGAGACATCTTTTTCATATCAGCTCGGTTTGGGATATAGGTATGGCTAAGAGGGATCATCATTGCATCCTTCATCATATGGGCAGATGAGGCAACATGATGAGGTTGGGGGATTTTATAGATGCACTGCAGCACAGTAACTTCAGGAGGGAGTACGAGGCTTGGCATCGGAATTACATGGATTGGGCATCCTATTGTCAGCATGTTCAGTGTTTGCATAATGTACCATTGGGAGATTATCAGGAAGACGACACAGCCTGTACACAACTCTGTGGTACTGATGCTCTTGTATTAGTGGCCATGTACTATTTGTATGATCGCATCAAGTAATAAAACTCACTCTTTTTTGTTCTAAAATATTCCTAAGGGATTTTAAGTTCATTTTTTGATGTTTGAAAGTATGCTTACATGTCTTAAAATGGATTACATCTTGTTACTTATAGTTAATTCATATAATCCATCATATATGAATAATTTCTATATATTTTATTACTTTATGTGATATGTAACTTTTCTTTACAATTATTACGTTTCCATATGCCTGCACACAAACCGATTTGTTTCGACGCTAATATATATTATGTGTGAGTGTATTATATGAAAAACATGTTAATTTATCATATTTTTAGCTTATCTTTGCATCTAAGTGGGTCTTGTTATAAGTATCCACCATTTTCAATCTGTATCCACTATATCCATGATTTTTACAGCATAACCACATGTATCCGATATGTATCCGTTTTCGGACCGACCGATGTGTTACATGGATAATATATTTTGAATCATATAACAAATATAAGAATGATAAGGTCATTGAGAAGAAAAGAAACTTGTTCACTTTACTTACGGAAAGAAGATTACAAAGGAATTCAAGTACACAATAAACAAAAGATAAAGGGTGATAATAGGATGAACATTTTCTCATCCACTAACCACAGGAGATAAGCCATTAGCAAACTACAACCTTAGAATCATGGTTTAAATCGAAAATACCTTGTATCGATATTTCTTTTACCTTGAAAACTTTCTGTATATTTATTATGCAAAATATTGTGAAGAAGTGAAATTTCCCTAAAGGTGCAAATTCCCCTCAAATGCTAAAAGTCCTTTGAGCCAATAACTGAGGAGGGTTCCTAAGCAACAAGACATACAGTAGCAGTAACCGAGTGGAAGTAGCAAGGGAAACAGATAGCATAGAATTAAGCTGTTGAGTTCGTCGCTACAGGGAATGATATCTTCAAGAGACATTACCACAAGATCACTACTACCAGATGCTTCAATATATCGAAGTACCACAAGTAGTTTTAGACTGAACATTATCACTATCAAATATCAACTGAAGAAGTCACCTGGCTAGCCCATGTTTGTTTGTCATCACATATCAACTAAATGGTTTGTATAACCACAATGGGAGTATTTCCATGCCTCATCACCACCACGAGCACTTGTACCCTTAAGTCACCTGGCTAGCCCATGTTTGTTTATCATCACATATCAACTATATGGTTTGTATAACCACAATGGGAGTATGTCCATTCCCCAATCACCACCACGAGCACTTGTACCCTCTTTACCACTATGACAATCACTAGTAGTGACACAACAACCTTTAACTGAGTCGCCACTTCCATCTAAAGACACTAATGTAGAGTTATCGTTAGTAATAGCAGTTGAAGAATGTTATCTACAATACAGCCCACAGGGAATACCATCACTCACCAAGATTTAGCCCTTGATATTATGGACATGTGCAAGAAAAAATCTTCACCGTCTAAAACTCTTCATGTTGGCAGTATCATGAGATAAGGACTGGTAAATGTTAAGCTCTTCCCACATAACTCAAAGAGCACTACAATTAATAAATTCGAGAACAATTTTCTCTATTGGGTGAATCTCTTACCTGTTTTGCAATGTCCAGGAACATGATATTGATTCTTTCATGCGATCACCAATTTGTCACTAGATAATGTCTCCCAGACACTCATCATACTTTGGATCAGATTTAAAAAATGAAGCATCTGCAACAGATTTCAACTTCACCTTTGCATCAAGAAATACCTTCATCAATTGAGCTCGCATGAGATCATTCCACCGTATAATTTAGATGTTCTGATTTGCAGACCAACTCCATCAAAGGAAGCCAAAAGAGAAAATTTAGTGTTACTAGTACCTTCAATACTAATTAATTCACAAACACTCAGCAGATTTAGCTGAACACTTTGCTCAGGCAATTACCAAACACCTATACATCATCATGGTTTTAAATTTCCATGAGACTAGCAAAACTTTCCACAATTTTCCTTTCTCAAAACATCCAAGTTTCCCTTACATCGATATTTCCCTTATCTTTAAATTATTTTGCATAGCTGTACGGGAAATATTGCCAAGAAGCAAAATTTCCCATATTCTAAAGGTAAAAAGTTTCCTTCAAACTCAAAACAAACCATGCACGTCACAACACTAGATCCATACCGCACTACGATGTCCGTCTAATATGATAAAGGGCAAGAGGCAAAAGGAAAAATATAACCCTGCAGTCAGAATATGTAATACAAGAATATAAAAAAAATTTAACAGTGTCCATTATCAAAGTGATTCAGTGGCGCGCACCTTAATCATTTGACATTTATAAAGTCACACTAGCGGGATTAACCAAAAATACATCCTAAGGGTGTTTACTGCTAGCATCTGACTTTTAAAGCACCTACAACACCAATCTTGATGATCCTGTATTTTCTTATGCTATGACTTTGAAGACTTGAAAGTATTAATGTTATAATTATGAGAGATATAGAGAGAACTTAGAACAGTTGCTTCGCAAGCTTTTGAAAACAATAAAGCAGGTAGGCAGTAAAATATAGAGGATGTGATCAACAATCATGTTTCTGATATGATATGATGGACAAGGCTGTCATACTAAAGTATGTGACAGCACCAAGAACACCTTATCTCAACGACTCAACTTTTGCTGTCTTCTGGGAAAGGTACTACTTACTGTCAAGATTGTGGGAGAAAAAAGAGGACTAAAGGAAGTGAGTATTAGAGTTCCCAAGGCTAAAATTTTGTCATAATCATTTCGGCACTAGGGAAGAATATGGTGATAAATAATCCAGTGCTGATGACCAAGTATGAAGCATTTGTTAGATGATACGGTACATGATGTCATAAGGATGCTGGCATGCCATGTTGTGTCATAGGATTCAGTTTTATTAACACTAGGATAAGATAGAGAAGATATTTCAGTATACAGGCAATGAAACACCTTTGACCAATCAATCATCAAACAGAGCTCTGTTAAAAAGGTTGCTAACCCTTAACTTTATTACAGGCTTTGCTCCCTGAAGAAGTGGATTTAATTGATGAACATTGAAAACCCAGGGACCCTGGTGTAATATTATTTAAAGAGGATGTAGTACTGGTGAATCAAACTAGACAGTGTAAACACAAAACCAGAATTGCGTAGGACACCTTGGAATCAAAAGGATTTAAAATGCAGTGAGGCTGAAATAATGGAAAGAATCAAGAACCACATGATTCCCAGAAGCAAAATTAAAATTTAAGAATCCTAAAAGTAAACACTTCACTATCTTGGATCAATTATCCAATATGTTGCATGTACTAGTTGTCACCAATTTAATGACCCATTGATGTTGTGGTGTATTCGAAGATCTGGATACCTAATAAATCTAATGAAAATTCCATTGAGAAGAAAGTGGATCTGATTTAAAGTGTCAAACACAAGACACATCCCATGCCTATAGCCATGCCAAGTCAAGTTGGTCATAGGTACTTGGGCAAAATGAGAGGTCTGAGTATCACAGATTATCAATAAAAACATTGAGGATGTTGCACATAGAATTACAGCTTGATTATTTAAACAGAGAGGCACTTATAGATTGTTCATGACCTATGTATTCCACTCAACTTGAAAGGCAGATTTATAATACAATTATTTTACCTCCTACGATGTATAAAACACTATGATGGGCAGTTAAGAAGCAACATATACATAGATGGGCATAGCTACGATGAGGATGTTGAGATGAATGTGTAGAAAGAGAAGGTAAGAATGAGCATAACCAAGACAGTCTAGGAATAGCTCAATGGATATGGAATAAAGGAAAGTAGATTGGGATGCCTTTAATAGGTAAAACAAACAACAAGGAGCCAGTGAGAATAGGTGAGATGGTGCAAGGAGAAGCACCTAAAGAGCTAAAGGAAGGCTAAGAAAGACCTGGATGGAGCTGTCAAAAGTGATTTGAAGACGAAATCTAATAAAAGAATATGGATTTTGCTGGATTGGGATGACGAAACAAGATTTGTATTGGCAACCCCAGCTAGTAGGGTCCATTACTAGGAGGATTCAAAGGTGGCTTCGGTTTGGTAAGGTTTTCTTCCATTAAGAGTGGAGGCTATTGCTTGGACCCCTTTCATGGATAAAATCCTATAGGACGATCAACCAATTGCACAGAAAATACCGATTCCAATAGATTTTTTTTTTTTATGAAAAAAAGAGTAGAATGTGTGAATCATTGGTTCCTTCAATGTGGGCTGTTCAGGATATATGATGTCTTGTGACTCTTGTCTGTACCCCATTCAATATGCGTATTATTCCTTGTTCGATTTTGCACATGTTTCCCCTTCAAGAGAAGATGTGTTTACTTCTATAAACTTCCATTACAAATTTGCAACAACATATAATGTGAGAAACTTTAAACAGCAAAAGCCTCAATTGAGAGGTGTCTGGCATGAAGGTCAATTTGGAGAAAACTACAAAGTCTGGTATTCATGTGGAGGAAGAGGTGTTAGCTGAGTGTGCTGCGGCCCTAGGTTGCAGGGAGGAGTGGCCTCTTTCTTACTTGGAGTTTCCCTTAGGGGGTAATCCCAGATCCGTGGTGTTTTGGGATCCCGTTGTCGAGAGGATTGAGAGGCGGTTGGCAGGGTGGATGAGGAATTACCTGTCCTTGGGGGGTAGGATCACGCTTATCCAGGACGTTATGGCCAATCTTCCTGTTTACTACATGTCCTTAGTCCGCATGCCTTGGGTGGTGGCTTCTCATATCGAGAAGCTTCAACGGAAGTTTTTACAGGAGGGTAATGGGAAGAAGAGGGACCATCTAGTTAAATGAGAGCAGGTGTGCAAGACGGAGGAATTAGGTGGTTTGAATTTGGGTAACACAGTGGATCGAAATTCAGCTTTGCTTGCTAAATGACTCTGGAGGTTCAACGATGAGCGGGATAGTTTGTGGTGCAAGGTGATTGTCAGTAAGTATGGTAGCCAGGTGAATGGGAGGGATTTTAATCTGAATGCTATAGCGTTGTCGGCTAGTCCATGGAAAGTGATTTTGGACTTAGCCCCGTTATTTCTTTCAATGCTCAGTTCATGGTGGGGTGTGGGTCTTCTATTTTTTTTTTTGGCATGATGTGTGGATGGGGGATACTCCCTTCTATCTTCATTTTCCCAGAGTGTTCAGATTGGTTCAGTGTTAGTTAGCTGTAGTGAGTGAGGTCCTATCTTGGCCCGGTTCCGGTCTTATGTGGAACCTTCCTCTACTTAGAGACTTCAGGGAGGTGGAGTTGGTGGAGATGGCTTCTCTGTTTGAGTCAATTGGGTATTTAATTTTGTCTCGGGAGTGGCCGAATAGGAGGATCTAGTCCCCTGATCCGAGAGGTGTTTTCTCATGTTGGTCCTTTTTCAGTCAGTTCAAAGCTAACAGACTGGGGACTCCTCTTTCCTTCTCTGCCCAGGTTGTGTGGTCCACTCCTGCACCACCTAGAGTTAGGGCCCTCGTTTGGTCTGCATTATTGTATCGGATTAACACGGCGGATATGATCCAGAGGAGGAGGTTTATGCTCTTTCCCCCAAGATGTGCTTTCTATGGAAAGAGGAGGAGACTCCTGGTCATCTATTTCTTCATTGTTCTGTGGCTGCCGAGATCTGGAGCTTTTTTCTGAGTAGCATCGGACGGGTTCGGGTTATGCCGAAGGGAATTTGCCAGCTGTTTGACCAGTGGAGATTCTCGGGTTTGACTGAGAGGGGACGCATTTTGTATCACTTGGTGTTTCAGGCTATCTTATGGCACATTTGGAGGGAGCGTAATATGAGGATATTCTAGGACTCTTCGTCCTCGACGTCGTGCGCAATCGAGGGTATTCTGGTGTCTATTGCCTTGTGGGCATCAGTGTGGAGTCAGTTTGTTGGTGTACAGTGGCAGATATTCGGAGAGAGTGGCTCAGGATTTCAGTGTCTGTGTAATAACCTGAACTTTTATAGGAATTAATTTATAATTAATTAAAATATAGGGGTTAATTTAAAATTTTAGAAAGTTAGTTACATATTTGACTTTGACTGCTTGTGATTGGTGGGCTGCACAATAGGAAACTAAAGTGCTTCACACACA
>JAUPMG010073196.1:0-13100 GCA_031762675.1 Pachysandra terminalis
TCGGCTTATAAAAAATCGACGTCGTAAAAAAACTTAGATTAATACAAATGTATTAACATTATAGTTGATAACTATTAAGGATAAGGATAACTAACTTCTTATCCTTGATCGTAGGGCTCGTTGATAGCCCTACGACCCGACCCGTCAAGTTCGATCTTATTTTTCTGGTGAGAAATCCTCTTAAATGCTAGTTACCTGTTTGAGTAATGGTTAGGGGTCTCTGTCCCCTCACCTGCCTAGTCTACTTGTTCTTAGCAAGGTTTCTATTCTCGGGATCCTGGATTGGACCGGTCTGGGCCGATCCGGATCGCTGATCCGGTATTTGATCGGTCGATCCTTGTCCGATCCAACACAAAAAATTGGATCGGATCGGATCGGACCGGATCGATCAATCCATATCGGTATCAGTTGGATCGGTCCAATCCAAAGCCAATTGAAAAAAATATTTGGATTGATTAGATCGGTCCGATCCAATGATTGGATCGGACCGGATCGGCCGATCCGTATCGGTATTGGTCTGATCCAAAGCCACTTAATACAATAAGTTGGACCGTGGCTTGGGATCGGACTGGTCTTGGCCGATCCCGATTCGGGTCAGTCGATCCAATCCGATCTAGACCGATCCTTGAAACCATGGTTCTTAGTAATGCTCAGAGTTTGCAAGGCAACCGGATCGGTCTAATCCAAAGCCACTTGATACAATAAGTTGGATCATGGCTTGGGATCGAACCGGTCCTGGCCGATCCCGATCCGGGTCGGTCGACCGATCCGATCTAGACCGATCCTTGAAACCACGGTTCTTAGTAATGCTCAGAGTTTGCAAGGCAACCACCTGGTCATTGCAGCTCCGATGGCCTCGCCGGCGTTTGTGGGTGGCAATGATTTTCCTCCATTAGGGGAAACCCCTGCTATACCCAATACAAATCAGGGGCTTCGGCTGTGAAGAGCTCAGTGCAAAGGCTACGGGGAAAAGGGAGTCCTATTACAGGATTAGTTATCTTTAAAGTTTCTGATGCTACGATTAGGGAAGCTATCACTGAGGCTGGGCCGTGGTACATTGCTAGCCATTTGCTGTTTTTGAGAAAATGGACCTCGGGGATGAGGTTCGAGAAGGTTGAAATCATGAAAATACCTATATGGACTAAGTTCTTTAGCATCCCTCTTGAGCTATGGATATGGCCTTAGCTACGTGGCCAGTGGGATTGGTGTCCCCCTTGTCCTTGATGCAGCAACGGAAGAAGGATCTAGACTCGACTATGCTAGAGTCTACATTGAAATCGATGCTCTCTAAACCCTTACCAAATTCCATCAAGGCTAACAATGCAAAGGTTAAGAGATCCGCTCAACCTTATTGACATCGGTGTTGAATACGCATGGAAGCCCATGAATGTGAGACATGCAAATGTTTTGGCCACTTTGTTGTGGTTTGTCCCCATAGTGGAAGACAGAACTCACGGCTAGAATATTTACGGAATCTATAAGATCTCGAAAATCATATGCAAATGTTTTGGCCACTTTATTGTGGTTTGTCCCCATAATAGTGGAAGACAGGAAGACCTGGAAACCCACGGGTAGAATATTTACGGAATCTATAAGATCTCGAAAATCATAAAAGGAAAATTGTTTTAGTAATAAAGGTAAGATAGTAATTTAATAGGATTCTAATATGAACAATATGCTTAAATTCTTTTAACTTATTTTGTATTTGAATTTCTTGATTTATTGTATGAAAGACTTTGTATGATCACTATTCCCTCCCGGGGTGCCCCCCTCAGCCCGTCCAGCCGTGCGCTGCCCGGGCGCAGCTCGCTCACCTAGGGCGGTGTGGTGTAAGTGATTGTGTGTGTGTCGCGCGGGCGTGCCAGGACTTACTAGTCCACCGTTTTTTGGGGGTTTCGGGTTTTGACCCCAGGTGCCTAACCACACAGTGTGTCCGAGTTGCCTGAGCAATCGAAGGTGTAATTGGCCACCGTAATGTGTTCGTTTAGGCTATTAAACGATTATACAAAAGGTATGGGGTTCTCCCTTCCCTTAGGTCCATCAGACATCCTTTAGATTGTGGAAATATGATAGCCAAGATGAATTCAAAGAGAGTCTAGTTCCCAACCAAGTGTTTATTCAAGATTAAATAATAGGATCATCTACGACAGGTAAATAAACAATACAAAGAACGTAGAAAGAAGGCTGGTGACCCAGCGGTGGTTATCACATTATCCGTGGTCACGGCTCTGGATATACTACCTGCAAGCAGCGTCTCGATAGAGAATGATAAAAATGTAAAAGGTAGAAAGAATATTGATGAACATGAGGCATTATCGCAGCGGCAGCGGTCGCACGAGTAAGCTGGATAGGCATCTATGATTAAGAGCAGCTTCTCAAAGGGAGGCAGTGTGATAAGTCGGAGGTTGAGAGCAGCGGCTCAAACCGAATTGATTAACAAACAGAGGTGTTCCTCATCCCAGTGGTTGTGGTCGCATATGCAAACTGGAAGGGCTTGCCAATGCTAAAGACAATACTCCAAGGAATGAGGATGACTGTTGAGCAGCAGAAGAACCGAGCATTGGTGTTGCAGTGGAGGCAACGAAATGAGGATATGAGACTCGGAGGCCCGTGATGCAGCGTTGTACTGGACTTTGTTGAGTTTGTGTAGATGCTGCTAGAGAGTTTTAGAAGAAGCAGGCCATCTCCCTTTTATAGAGTAGATTTGATAGAACATGCAACCGTTCAATTCGGTTGCATGAATATCTACATGTCATCTTTGCTCAGAACGTGAGTTGATCACTCCCGCACTTTTCTCTCTTCATGGGGAGTGGACCGGGCATGTGAGCTCACTTGCCTTGTTTATTCTTGTCACCATCATGTTCATGCACAAGGGTGTTGACCTATTCTTGCGTGCGACAAGTGTCGCACCTTTATTGTCTTCCTATGAGCGCTAAGTACTCTTAATGCTCGCATTAACTTATTCGTGCACCGTGTTTGATGCTACACTTGGCTTCTTGAGTGCTACTTTCAGCATTACACTTGACTTCCCGAATGTCATTGATCAGCGTTACACTTGGCTTCCTGTAAATCGTTGATTAGCGCTCATTTGGTTTCCTTCTACGCTGTGATCAGAACTACACTTGGCTTCTTGAGTGCTGCTTTCGGCATTACACTTGGTTTCCTGTACGCCGTTGATCAGTGTTACACTTGGCTTCTTGTATGTCGTTGATCAGTGCTGATTTGATTTCCTTTTACGTCGTGATCAGTGCTACACTTGACGTCCTGTACGCAATTGATCGGTGTGACGTTTTGTAAGGATCTGGAAAAAATTTGAATTGAGAAATGGTATTCTGGTACTTAAAGGATTAAGGGTAAATTAGCAATTTTACCATATGAGAATTTATATGGTATGAGAACTCTCTTAAATAAATTCTGAGAGTTGAAGAAAACTTAAAAACTAATTAAAATTAATAAGTGGAGTTAAACCCAAGATTCAACTTCAAATAAATCCATTAGACTTAAGTGAGACCATTAAGTAACCAACCAAACGGGTCCTAAACTTAAGAGAGAAAGAGTATAAATACTTCTTATAACTTAAGAAATCCTAAAATATGGCTAGAGAGCTGAAAGAAGCAAATCCCAAGGCAAGACAAACAACTAGAGAAGTTGAATCAAGAGAATCTTCAACAAAATCAGATTTCCAAGTGACTAAAATTACAATCCTTAGGTATTTGGGTAAAAACCCAAATATTAGGTCTATTTATAATCCATGAACTTATGAATGTGTAGATATTGATTTGAGGCAGAATTGCATGTGTAGATGCATAAGAATTACTAATGTTGGAATTGAATCAAAGGTAAGAGAAGGAAAACCCCATCACTATTATATTGTTATGGACGAATAAGAGGTACATGAAATTACTGTAAAAGTCATAAAAGTGGATTAGAATTGGTATTTAAACTAAGAAAAAGTTGTAGAATTAAAGTGAGGCGTAATGAGAACGAGACTGTGAAATCGTGACACAGTTGGGGGACCGCCGGTACGTCGGTGAGTCCACCGACAGAACCTATTTGATGAGTTGAACCCCAACCTTGGACGGGTAGACCATGTCCAGCGACCACCCCCACCGACCATATCCACTGACCAAGTATTTGTATTTTGACTTAAGATTGTATATGTATATGATAGGAGGATCACATGGGGCTTGGTACCAACTGAGGTGGGCCACGTTTGATTTGGACGGTATATCGGTACCCACCGCGGCCGACCAAACCAGTTACAGGGTTTGAGATGTAATTTGTTATAGAAATATTTTAAAACTTGTTGGTGAAGTTATATCAGGTTTTTGTATGGTTAAATCACCTATGATGTATTATTGGTGTACTAGCAAGACCACTAACCCTAGTGAGAAGGCCTGTGACTTTGTTTAGACATATATGCTACTTTAGGATAAGTGTAAATTTTCTTAGTAAGGTGTTGACTATGAATTGAATTAGAATTTGAGTTGTGGATTGAATGTGAGACTAGGTATTCTATTTGACTTATGAATGCCCAAGGAGGCAGTTAACTGAGAAGTGAATTGATTATGAATGAACGTGTGAACTTATGCTAATTGGATGAATAATTGATTTCAATTGTATAAATGAATTTATCTTAAATGATTGCATGAGTAAATCTTAGTGATGGATTGTAAGAACTGAAAATTTTAGTTTGTGTTTTGGGCTTGTTCGTAATTTCCAATAATATTGGGAGTTATGAGTTAATTGCTTCAACCTCTCTTATTGAATAAAACACTCAAGTTAATTGTATGAGCACACACTACATCTCTCTCTCTCTCACTTAAATCTGATTCTATGGTTGAGATCTTTCCCCTTAAGAATAGCTTAGATCTAAGGGTTGAGTTTCAGTTGGGGGAATTAGGAGGGTTTAAGATTCTGAGAAGAGGAGAGAAAAAAAAAAAAAAGAAAGAGGAGAACAAGAGTAAAAAGACGAAGGCAAGCTAAAGAATTAGAGTGTTGAACACTTGAAACTCAAAAACGATTATCAACGGTATATACAAGGTAAATACATTGTGTGTTTACAATTTGGGCGATTTGGGTTTTCTATGATGGATTTGTGTGATTGATAGTGCGCTTTGACCTCATGTGTAATCCCATGATCTAAGATGGAGTTTACATGCTTAAACCATGATTAATACCATTCTTGATGTTAATTCTAGGTTTGATGATATTCTTTGCTTCAAATGCATAATTGATTGTGTTTTGATATGTTGATGATGATTTAGAATGTTTAGTTATTGAATTTAGACCTTTATTGGAGTGGTGTTTGAAGTGGAATTGATTTGGAAAGGAATGGAACAACCCAGAAATTTGTGAGCCGTTGATCGGTGGGCTCGGCGGGTCCACTGGCGAGCCTACCGATAGAATTAGATGGTGTTATCGGGGGACCCGCCGATCCAAAGCCCATCGAAGCTAAGGAACACATAAGAGTCACTGTCAGGGGCCTGTCGGAGCACCGGCGAAGCCCACTGACAGGGGACAGGGGATTTCCTCAGGGGACCTGATAGGGAACTGACAGAGTCCACCAACCAATTGAGGAGTGCCGGTCCACCGACCAACCCGCCGACAGAGTGTGATTTTGTACACTTTGATGAGACTGAAAGACCATATGGAGAGTAAGGGAATTTGCTTATCCAAGTTTAGGGATCTAATGGGTGAATGAGTGAGAACATGATTGAATTTTCCTACATCTAGTAACCTTGTGATTGTATTTCCTTCAATGAGATTGATTAGGATTTAATACACATGCTACATACTATATTATCTATTCTCTTTAATTCACTTTGGAATTTACTATGCAATACATGTGATACATCATATGGCTTGGGTATTCTGTGCATCGCATGTACTTGAATGTTAGTAACATGCATTAAAGGACACTCATGCATTGTGGGTCCATGTGTGAGACCTTATGACCAGACCAACCCTGGATTCCTGTAAGGAGGACCAAGCGAGTGATCTAAGGATGACAGACTCAGTGATGAGTGCCAGTGAGAGATAACTTCTCCGGAGTCCCGAGTGGACTATGTAAATCTAAAATGATTTATGGGTGAGGGACTAGCCACCCCTATGTAATGACCCACCCCACCAGACACAAAATTTTCCGCTTTTGGCTCCCTCGAATTAGACTTCCCAAGGGGTCACCCATCCTGGTACTACTCTCGCGTTCTGATTGGGTTCACGGCCATCACAGCTATAAAACGCGTTGTGTCATAAAAAGGTGTAAATATACATATAAGTACTTCGCCTTCACCTGCCTAGGCAATGTGGGATTGTGCAACCTGTAGCTTGCCTAGTGTGGTAGTGTGCCCAGTGCATCACACCCACCCACGTAGGTCACCACAATATATCCTGACAACTGATATATATGATATTATATGGTGAGTAATCCAATTGGTAGTAGTGAACTATGATGTGACACAGGGGAGAGTCCTGTGTGGTGCCCCGGGTTTGTCCCTCGATCAAAAATAATGGTGAGACTTGACTTCCCATGGGTTGAAAAATCCCTAAAATTGTGTTGTACTCACAAAATCCACTGTGTGCTTAGCCAGAATTAGTACACGGGATCCATGCGATACATGTGGCCTCAGTTGGGGATCAAGCGTGAACATCCAGTGATCACAGTACCAACGGCATGCATTGCACTGCACGTGTTTGTAGTAACCATCTTGTTTGACTGATGGATTAGTTACCTATATCATTGCATCCAATCAACGAACTTTGCATTCTATCATGGCATAGCACGCATTCTCATGGTGAATTATTATCACGTGACACTTCACTAGCATATAGTATTTACTGAGCGTGTCACTCAAGCCTTTCTGGCTCCTAACATTTCAGGTGAGCCCGATAGAAGGAAGAGAGACTTTTGAGAGCTGTGGAGAGGACTTGTGCAAAATTGCTATTCTTTTGTTTATAGTATGTGGTCCTCTTTTGTATATGTTGTTGTGGAGCGTGGACTCCAATACTTTGAATGATGGTGTACTTAGTTTGACTGGTGGTTGGATCCCATTATCGTTTGGAAGTTTGATGTTTGGGACACGCTTACTTTTATTGGCATGTATGGTTGTAGTCCTACAGGGACTTGAGTATACATATATATTGGTTATATAATTATTAGCTTCTGCTACTAGTCTCTTGATTATTATGTGATCCTTAGTTGCAGTTGTTTCAGGTGAGCCACCTCTTGGTATGTGTAGAGGAGGGATGAGAGTCACACTTGGAATCCAGGACTATGCCCATGCGTCCATGGAGCATACTAGGATTCGAGATGTGACATGGATACTCCGATATGTGAACACATACATACATGTATATGAGTAATGAGTGTATTGCAAAGTAGGTAAGGACCTTGACTATAATGAATTAATGGGAATGTGATGTGGATGACTATGTTACTGCTACAGATTACATGAAAGGTAAAAGGATGCATATGCTCAAGCCTAAGCATAAGGCATAACAATGAGAGGTAACTATTGACCTTAATGATATTGAAATACTAGAGTTGTGATTTGAACGATTACATATGGAATAGTATGTGTGTGTGTTTAGAATGCATCATATTCAATGACATGCGATATACTCATTTAATACAAAGTGTGGCATATTATTAAATGTTCATATGATTGATTACTTTTCTATACATAACATGTAGATTGTGTGATGAGGACATGCATAAATGAAATGTTCATGCATTATGGGCCCCGAAGGGTAACCCAATGACCCGACTATACTTTGGATTCCTTGTGATGAGAACCAAAGGGACGATGTGAGAATGAATGGACTCAATGAAGAGTGCCAAAGAGTGATGTAATATTGAAGTCCAGAAAGAACTGGTTATAAATCAAGGATTGACTTGGGAGAGGGCTTTGCATCCCCTTTGTCCTGGAATACTACTCATATATTACCTTGATTTGTGTATATATATATAAGTGAGGAACTGGACACATATGTATATATAACCTTGGATTGCGTATATATATATATATATATATATATATGTGTGTGTGTGTGTGTGTGTGTGTCTATATATGTATATGTGGTGTGAATAATCTGTTGGTTAATTGTGAACTAGTATGTTCCATGAGGGCTGAAAGACACTCTGGTAGAGATTACTTAGATCAAAAATGATTGTGGGACAAGAGAATCCCAGGGATTTAAAGCTAAAACTGTGTTGTACACACAGAATCTATTGTTGGTCTTAGCTAGAATTGGAACATGTGATCGATAAGATGCATCGATGGCCTCAGTAGGGATCTAATGTGGATATCCAGGGGTCATAGTTGCAGTAGCATGCATTGCATTTTACGTGTACTATACCTACCATTGCTTGGGATGATGGTTGAATGATCATGACATTGCATACAAAGAATGACCAAAGCATTATTTCATGGCATTAAATGCATCCATGGAGTGAGAATGGAAGTGTGAACTGCATTATGTGTGTTCCATTGTGATATGTAGATTGAGAACTGAAATACATAACTGTTAGATATATGAAGCATGTAAGTGACAAGAAGTAAGCAAGGCTTTTATTCTCGATCCGGATCGCCGATCCGGTATTGGACTGGCCGATCCTAGTCCGATACAACTTTTGGATCGTCCTTTGAAAAATAAATAAATAAATAAATTGGATCGGACCTGATCGATTGATCCATATCGGTGTCGGTTGGATCGGTCCGATCCAAATCCAATTGAAAAAAAAAATTGGATTGGTTGGATCGGTCCGATCCAATCATTGGATCGGACCGGATCAGCCGATCCGTATCGGTATCGGTTGGATCGGTCTAATCCAAAGCCACATGATACAATAAATTGGATCGTGGCTTGGGAACGAACCGGTCCTGACCGATCCCAATCCGAATCGGTCGACACGATCCGATCTAAACCGATCCTTGAAACCATGGAAGTAAAGTATATAAAGGTTAAGAACTAAGATTGTCTTATCCTCAAGTTATTTATGATATATTTCATATTATAAACTGGTCTGTGTTTCTGGGTAAATACCCAGGTATTGCGGGTTTACTCACGACCTTTCTAGCTCACCCTCATTGTTATATATTTTTCAGGTTAAGCTATGAAACTCTAAGAATAAAGCTGTTGGACTTTAGTTAGGATGTATCCACCTCAAAGTTGGTTGACAAGGATCCTGGTATTATGCATATATCTAAAATTTAAAGTATGAATTATTACGGTCTCTTGTTATTCATTGATTTACCATCTCTTGTGGAGGGGGTAAGAGTTGCATTACCAACTCCTCATGGGAAAAACTTGAATAGGTGTACCCCCTAGGAGTGGGATGTGACACGTTTGGCATCTTGGTGCCATGATCGGCGCTACACCTGGTGTTCTGGCGCCACGTGTCACATTTTTCATTAACCGATGAAGATAGGCGAATATACATCATAACACATGCCCCCTACCTCCCTTTGCGTATCTTAGGCTTTCCGTCAGTTTCGAAGAGACGTATAGGGGGTAATCAATGATCTCTGCAGCTCTCAAAGGAATATACATCATAACACATTCCATTTCTTTGAAGGGAACGAAATCTGATAGCTGATCGCATTTCTTCTTTGGCTATTTAATGTCACCTCCCTTCTTCTGCACATCCAAGGTTTGTCTTTGACATTGCCAATCCTTCTTCTTCCTACGGATCCCTTGGTTTCAAGTATCTTCCTAGTTCTGAAATTCCTAATCATTGTTGTTCTAACTGGTTCATCTCCGATAGGCAAACACGCTTTTTTGTGCATGTCAATGGATCGAGGTGATGATGTGGCCTCCCTTTTTTCTTTGCCTTAGATTGTGTCCACCATAATTACCCTACTCCTCTGCTTCAACATCCTAAGATTCTGCTAGACATCTATGTCAGCTATCTGAAATCAACAACTGGTACCAGTGTTTGGCTAACGTTGGTTCGTCATTATTTTAGATTAGCTTGTTTGTCAGATTGCATGAAGCTCCCCAGTTGGGTCATAGAACTTGCAGTTTCAACGTTATTGCCAACGTGGCTCCATGGCGTAGCGAAGAACGTTGATAATCTATGTTATTTGGGCCCCCATCCTATAAAAGGACATGATGATATGTCTTCTAAATCAGACGACAAGCAGGCTTGAAAGATGAGGAAGCATTCGCTTGGTCGTGGCCATAGGTGTGGAAGAAGATAAGGAGGCATGCAATCATTTCGGCCACTGGCCATTCTGGTTAATTGATGCTTGAATTTGGTCTCTTGCAAGATGCTCACAAGTCACCACCCTTCGGCCATTACGGCCATGTGAGCATTCAAAGATGGCCCCTAGGCCATCTGGGTGGCATTTTGTACTGATGTATGTATGTAATATGGACTCTGTTGACTCGTACTTTTTCCATTGTATATATTTGACATCATTGTACTTTTTCGAAGGATCGTTTACATAATCACTTGGAATGGAGAATCCCACATGGTAGAGCAATATTTCTTTAAGAAATGACCGTTTATCTTTCTTTGTCTTTGTTGATCAATCAGTTCCATAATAATATAAGACCCTCCTTGTAAGACTTGTTGGACTCTGAATGGCCCTTCTCAGTTTGGCGACCATTTTCCATAGATGGGATCCTTGGTCCCTATTGGTAGAATGGTTTTCAATACCAAATCTCCTTTTGCGAAGGACTTGTGCTTCACCCTCTTGTTAAAAGTACGGGCCACTTTCAATTTCTGGGCCTGAAGAGCGTCCAATGCTCTGATTCGGCTGTCATCTAGATCTTCTAGCTCAGCTATCATGGCCTTTGTAAATATGGGCGGGGTGAAGTTGTGCTAAAATGCTACTCTGAGTGATGGGATCATTACCTCCAGAGGGAGCACCACATTGTGTCCGTATGTCAGGGAAAACAGTGTGGTACCTATGCTTGATTTGTAGGATGTACAATAATCCCATACCACTTCTGATAACTGTTTATGCCATGACCTAGGACTATCCTCGATCATCTTCTTTAGGACGTTCTTCAGGACCTTATTAGTTGCTTCTGCCTAACTGTTTGCTTGTGCATAGTAAGGGGTTGAATTCAAGATCTTGAACCTATATTCCTTTGCGAATTGGAATACTTGCCCTCCGGTGAAGATGCTTCCACTGTCGGTCGTTATTGTTTCTGGTATCCCAACCCTATGTATGATTGACACTTTGATGAATTCAATCACATCGATCTAGTCTACCTTCCTCATTAGACGTGTCTCCACCCACTTGGTGAAATAATCGGTCACAACTATAACAAATCCATGCATCTTTGAGGAGTTATGAATGATCTTTCCGATCAAATCCATCGCTCATCCTCGGAAGGACCATGGCTTTACTATAGGGAAAAGCTAGACAGCCGGTGAGTACTGGATCGGTCCTTGTTTCTGACATGGCTAACACCTCTTTGCATAGTCTATGCAATCTTTCAGGATGATTGGCCAAAAGTAGCCATTTCTCTTGATGAGCCATCTCATTTTGATCATTGCTTGATGAGAACCACAGATCCCTTCATGGCCTTCAGACATGATCAATCTAGCCTCGACATGGCTGAGACATCTTAACAGAGCTTCATCAGCGACTTGCCTATATAGCTCGTCAGCATATAACAAGTAGTTTGTGGATAAGGCTCTGATCTTTCTCTCGACCCTTTTGTTTGGATCTTTGAGATAATCGATGATCGGGAATCTCCAATCATCTTCTTGGATTTCAAGCAAGAATATTTCTAAATCTCAGGTCCTTTTCGCCAAGGATGGAAGGGACCGTTTTTGAACGTTTATTTTCCTGGAAGTAATACCTTCGACTATGATCCAGCTAGAAGCTATTTGGGCCATCTCGTTGGCTTCTAGGTTCTTTGACCGAACACAATGCTGTAACGTGACGTCATCAAAATTGGCAATGAATTGGTTAGCAACAGCATTGAAGGGCACCAGTTACCAACTTAGGCACTTGTATATGCCGGTCAATTACTTAATGATCAACTGTGAATCTCCCATCACTCTGATATTCCTGGCCCCTAGTTCGGTCAAGATTTCTAGACCGATAATGAGGGCCTCATATTCAGCTTGGTTGTTGGTACATGGGTAATCTAGTTGGAATGCATGTTCTTGCCTTCTCCCTGTTGGGGAAAGCATGATCATTCTAGCTCTGGTCGATTGTTTAGTTCATGACCCATAAAAAATAAGAGTCCACGGTGCGAGGTCGGCCGTAAAGAGATCATAATCTTCTAACCATTCTTCTTCGATCATGCATGATGGATAGTCAGCCAGAAAATCGGCCACTGCTTGGCCTTCGATCACTTTCTGTGGGACATATACAAAAGTGAATTCTGATAAGGCCAGAATCCATTTTCTATTCTTCCCCTCAGAAATGGTCGAGTGAGCATGTATTTAATCACATCAGTCGACGCTATTTCTAGCATCGTTTTGGTGATTAGATAATGCCTTAACTTCATGGCGGCGTAATATAATGATAGACATAGCCTTTCCAAGACCGAATATCTCTTTCGGTCGGTAGCAAAAGTTTACTTAGATAATACACTGCCTGCACTTGTTTACAGTCATTGTTCTGAGCTAGCATTCGCCAATGGACATTTCTGCGGCCAAAATGTACAATTTCAATGGCCGTCCTTTCCTTGGAGGAATCAGAACAGGTGGCTTTGACAAGCTCACTTTGATGAGATTGAAAGCATTTTGATGAGGTTCTCCCCACACAAAATCCGACTCTGTTCGTAGCTTCAACAAAGGTGAAAGAGCTCTCATCTTTTCAGCCGAGTTTGAGATGAATCTTCTGAGGAAGTTCACTTGACCGAGGAACCTTTGGAGTTACTTCTTGTTCTCAGGAGGCTTGGCATCGAGAATACTTTTCGCCTTGTTACTATCCACTTCTATGCTTCTTTGATGAACAAGGAAACCTAGGAAGGTGCCTGCTTTAATCCCGAAAGCTCACTTTAAAAGATTCATCTTTAGCTCGTAGGATCTCATTCTTTCAAACGTTTTGTAATGACCCGTATCCTTAAGGGAATTAGTCATATTTAATTAAGTTAATTTATAATTATAGTTATTTATTTAAGAA
>JAUPMG010073207.1:0-13100 GCA_031762675.1 Pachysandra terminalis
GATCGATCCGCGGTTCAGTGATGAATCCCGAAGGTCGCGTCTCTAGATTCGTGAAACGGGTTTGGGGCGTGACATCTAATGAATGTTAGGCCTGGCAGGTTGATCAAAACCAATCTCATGAACAAAACCCGAAAACCAAAAATCGAAAATTGAAAAGAAAATTACAATTTTTCTCTCTAGATGAGAATCCCCATTGAATAGTAATGGGTTCCTCCCAAGTAGTAGAGCAACCCAAGGGTTTCTTCAAAGAGATAGATTATGGTTTTGGAAACTTAATCTTAAATTTAGTTTCCAAAACCATAAGAGAGAGATGGGGAGAGTTTATTTGGTTTTGGAAACTAAACTTAAAAGATAATTTCTCTTTCTAATAGAGTTTGATTCCTTAAAGAATAAGGAAAGGTTCTAATTAGATAAGGATTGGGGAGAAACTCCATTAAGAAAAAAACTCGTTAAAAATTTACGGTGCAAGTTTTAAAAATAAAAAATTCGAAACTAAAATTTTGATTGGTTAAAAGAAAATTATCTTATTTTTAAAAAATCTAAAATTAGAAAAATTAAGAATTAATGTACTGAAATAATCTTGAAAGTAGTATTTGCAATCATGGCCTGCTAGCAAAGTAACACTATTTCCAAATCTCATCCGAGGCCTTAGGAGCTGGCATTGGCCTTGGGGCAGGTATTCATTAATAAGTGATCAGCCAGTTGATTCAGGCATTGTACCGAGGTGCAAAAATGCTAATGACAATTATGGCAACCAATAACATCTTACTGTTTAGCACAATATAGTAAATCTTTATAACATAACAAGATACCGTATAGTAAAGATTTCAATGAAAATAACATGACATGAACTTCAGCCAATAAGAAGCCCACTGTTTGGGGAGAAATATCAATCATCGATCACCAAATAATGCAATCAATAGACCAAAAGAATTCATTCAACCTTCAAAGCACAATAAGATATTGGAGATATGTGACTTGAATACAATAATCAATTGTATCGGGTTAACCTTGACCACAATCCATAACGGATTGTGTTAAACATGCACGCAAGCCTAGCAATTCCACGGCTCTTGCCATTCCAGACACATGCTGATCGCCGGCTTCAGTAAAGCATGTAACCTGGCTTAAGGAGACACAAATATCAGCAATTGACTTGTAAAAAGGGAAATTAATGTTAATATGAGATGAATATGAATTTGCAATAAACATAACGTTGCTTTCACCAACACTTACACCAGAGTGTACGAGTTCGATTCCTCTAAGTAAAGTTGGAATGTATGAATCTTCCTCGATCATGTTTGATTCATAGGGTCATATACGTTCGTGTAACCAAGTCATCAAATCAATGTGTGTTGATGAATCCTGTTAGTATTTGATGTGTTCCAAGAGCTTGATCAATAACGATGGTTAAGTTTTCAAGCTCCGTCTACCGATTCTAGAATAATGGATGCTTTGACTGTTTGTTAAAGCATCCGTAGAGATCAACAATCTCCTCGGAAATAGCAGAAAATTCGTGAAATTTTTTAGGGGATTGATCGATGGCTAGGATCTTGTCAGCTTGGACGACGATTGTACCGCTTCAAAACACTCAGTTTTCGGGATCCATCGTGACGATCATCCCATTGTGAAGCAGCCTAGTGACTGAGCTGTTATTCGTCTCCATCTCCTGCTGCAATAGCCTGGAATCACGAGAATGTCACACTGGGATTTTGTCCGGTAAACAATCCCAAGTCAAAACTCTTCTATATCTCCGGGAGTAATTGACGATTTTCATTAGATAAGGATTGGGGAGAAACTCCATTAAGAAGAAGCTGGTTAAAAAATTATATTGTAAATTTTAAAATAAAAAATTTGGAATTAAATTTTGGTTGGTTAAAAAAAATTATCTTATTTTTAAAATATCTAAAATTAGAAGAATTAAGGATTAATGTACTGAAATAATCTTAAAAGTAATAACATATTAGGGCAATGAAAAAAGAAAGAAAAACTCTTTACTTGCAAAGATCTAGACGAGGTCAATTTATCTCAGAATAAAAGTGACGTGGCAATAAAGTGTTAAAAAATAGTATTAAAAAAAGAAGGAAAAAAAGAATAATGTACGAAAATATTCTTAAAAGTAGTATTTGCTTCAATTTATCTCAGAATAAAAGTGACATGGCAATAAAAGGTTAAAAAATAATATTAAAAAAAGAAGAAGAATAAAAAAAATTAATATACAAAAATATTCTTAAAAGTAGTATTTGGTTTTAATAGTAGTAATAATATAGATTTTCTAGAGGGGTTGTACAATTTATCACTAACCTAATTGAAATAACACAAAAATATAGGGAAGAGTCTAAAATTATAGGTGAATTATAACCTCATATATAATTACACATAATACGGGGGTTATTTTTACAGATATACGAAAGTCTGTTGGTATATGATTGCTCATTATTGGAATTTACTTATTTGGAAATTAAAAACCATAAACCCTCGGATCTTGGAAGAAGAAGACTGTTCTCTTCGATCTCATGTAGAGTGGTGGATCTGATTAACAATACAGCCCCTTCAAGCTCATTAACAGACCAAAAATGGCGATTAGAGATGCGTTATTCTACTTTATGATCGCGATTTCTCTAACTTCAGCTTCTGCAGATTCGATCCAAGGTTGCGGTGGATTTGTCGAGGTGAGTCTTCCAATCTCAGCTACCTCGATCTTTCCTTCCTTTCATATCGACTTCAGTTTGATACAGTTTGATATTTAGATCACTCGTTGATTTTCACTGGATAGTAAATTACTGATTCGGATTACTAGTTATTTTTCTGCAACTTACTCGTCTTCTTATTTTTTTTTTCTCATTAATTATTCATTTATAATTGTTGGATTCTGGCATGTTTTGATGCCCTAGTTGTTTTTGATTTAATTTTTGTACTTTTAACTTGTTTCAGGCAAGTTCCTTTTTGATCAAATCAAGGAAGACACGTGATTCCAAATTGGATTATTCTCACATTACGGTACGAATTTGCGCCTTTGTGCAATTGTGCTTCTTCTGAACTTGAACAGAGAACTTAATGATCTCCATACTTGGATAACTAGCAGTGTAGTTTGATATTCTATAAAGCATATGGCCAGTTAAGTTCGCCAGTAAAGGGTTTTGAGAAGATGCTGGATATGCAATTGATCTTGAGAAAAGTATCCGTGATTACATAATAGAAAGCTTAACTTCAATCGGTGGTTTCAGGGACTTAATTTTTGTTTGTTGCTGAAATTGGTGTCATCTGATCTAAGTTAAGGGTCTTAAAGTTGAGGCATGGTTTAAAATAACCTTAATAAGGGTAGTGACAGTATAGGCGTTAGGCCGTTATTAACTGTTATAAGGAAAATAACTGGTGAAATTGCAGAAAACAGCTTTTCACGTTTCCTTTTGTTTTCTTTCTTTTGAGTATTGTATTGTTGAAATATTACTATTTTAATATATGCATTCTCATTAAAATATTGTTTTATCAATATTAATTGGGCCAAAATGACAGAATAATGACTGTTGTAAACAAAATAATGGAAAACATTGGCCTTTATTTTCAGAAATAACGTAATTGTCCCATGCGTTTTACCGTTATTAATGGTTATAATGTTATTAGAATAGTTCTTATAAAAATCATAAGATCAATCTTTTGTTGGTTAACATGAAGAGCGTTTCAATCCATCCTGGAATTTTGGCCTTTTCGTGGGGTTCTTATTTATTTTCAATATCTGAATAGCCGAAGCAAGCGATTTGTTTGGTCTTGATTTTTTTTTGATTTGCAATTAATCATTGTGCATTTGGGTGTTTCAACAAATCTGGAGAAGGGCTCGTCAGAAACTTAGTTTGAATTTTTTTCTTGTATATACCATTCAAAGCTGACCACTTAACAGTAGTCACGGTAGCTATTCAATGATGATATCCGGGTTATAGAGTACTGGAGTTTGTGAGTGGAGATATGCTATTGTTACAGATTCACTTAAAATTATTAATCAAATATAAATGATAAATAATAATTTTATTCAAATTAAAAGGGATATAACTGACTACTTTAAAATACAACTAATTTTAAAATATATAACTTAATAATTTCTGTCACTGTTAAGACGGAGAGTTAATGTAGGGGTGATCAATGCACTGTTAGAGATACTCGACGGAATGGATTTGTTCTTTTGGAAGTGACGATTAGGTGTTTGGGAACATTAGGGGAGGTTTGTGGAATTTACCGTTCACTTTTTTGACTTTTATCTATCTTATAGCCTAGAGGGATCTTTTTGGTGAAAACCGAAACAATGATGTAAATGTTCCATCATTCCTGTCCAAACCAAAAAGTAAAAAGTTTTGAGTGTCCTACTTTAATGCACTGTATTAATTGAGAGCTTGAGGTGGAAGGGCTGGTCATGTTTCTACCGTAAACTGCTCTTATGTTTTAAGTACATCCAAAATTGCAGTGAATTTGATTTCAAATATTATGTTTTCCATTTACATACAACCCGCAGAACATATGCTCTGAAATAAAAAAAAAATATGCTGATTGTACTTATTGAACACACACTTTAAAAAAAATGCTGATTGTACTTATAAACTACAGGTTGAGCTTCGCACAGTGGATGGATTGGTCAAGGACAGGACCCAGTGTGCTCCAAATGGTTACTATTTTATTCCAGTATATGACAAGGTGCTTTTGCTTATCTTTGATATGATATGTTCTGAATGGATGTTTCTATCTATCCTTTCCATTTGGCATGCTAAATTGTTTATACATTATAGACACTATTTTGCGTGAAATTTATCAGTGTCAGTTTTGCTGGCATGTCATATTGTTCCTATGAATTATGCCATTCTGGTTGTCAGTAATAATAATTCATTTTGGCAATATTTTGGTCTATGATTTTGTGTGTTTGAGGCATATATTTGTTTTTCTTTGATAACAATTTGTTTAGTGTGCTGAGATTATCCTTTTTATACTCTTGACCTGCAAATTGATTTCTTTCTTGTGTTGTTTTCAAATTTCACTTTCGATTAATGCATGATTGGTTTATATGGAAGGTCTAATGATAGAATTATTTGGTGCCTCAACTAGTTCTGACATGATTCCATCATAGAGGATAGGTATTTCCCCCTTCACCGTATGGTGGAGCATCTGAAAATGAAAGTAATGCCAGAATATTTTTTGATGGAAAGAGGAATTCTATGGAGAAATTTAGGAGAAATTTATTTCTGATTGTTGTTTCAATGGAGTTATGTGGAGAAGGAGTTGGCTGGAATTGCTTCATCGTTGAATCCTTTATGGTGTCTTGGAGGCCACCTTGGAGCTGTTTTTGTGTAGTTTGAGAAGAGTTGGCCTGTCTGAGCTACAATTTCTATGGCATCCTGACCTGAACCTTGAATCTTTGTTTTCCTATTCCCTATTTATTTTCATTTTTCTGTTTTACTTTGTGTAGCTGCTCATCTCTTCTGCTGCTCTACTCCCAATACACCTTTCATGTTCACGCTTTAGAATTTTTTATCTGTTTTCTTCCATTTTTATGATATTTTCCTTTTTCTGATAAAAAACTTTATCCTAAAACAAATTTGGTCTCAAGGTTTGGCTTTAGCTGTTATGTTGTTACCATTGCACGATTAGCATCAGGCTATTGGTTGTATATTTTTTTGCAACCTCCACCACCTCATCCAAGTCTTTTATTAACCTTGTCCCATGTTAGCATGGATTCTATGTGTCATGTCACGGTTTAACCATATCAGGTGTGTCTGTTGCATCTTGAAGACGCATAAAGGAAAAAAAATGCACCATGTAGTTCAAATGAATCAAATCACACCCAGGCTATTTGTGATTACTTATTTGACAGCTTGTATAATTAAACAAGCTCATTCAAGCTTCTGGGCCTTCTGTTTCTTTTTAAAGATAAAACATTTTTTATAAGTTAAGTAAAAGGAAGGGAATGCAAAAAAGGCAGCTCACAAAAGGAACACAGAAAATGGATGAAGCAAGGACATTTGCCACTCTGAAGTTCTTGTTTTGGACATAGTTGAATAACTGATGATATTTAGAATATTCATGGTCGACTCTGGCTTATTCACCAATTGTGTTGTGTGCTTATTGAACAGATAGCAGCAATTCTAAGAGGAGGCATAATTTTCTTTTGGTAGACTGAAAGTTAGAGCGCATCATACTTATGCTGAAGGGTTATATTGTCTTTATTAGTACACTATGCTCACTGCAGTTTCTCTAATGGTAATTTTTTTTTTGTCTTGTTTTGTTTTTCACAGGGTTCTTATATAATCAAAATCAAGGGGCCTGAAGGATGGTCATGGGACCCAGATAAGGTTTCCAATTTTCTTTATTCTTGTACATAATTTTGCCTCATCCGCAGCATATTCTTTCTTTAATAAAGCTTTTTTCTTAAATCTAAAATAAGTACTTCCCTCGTAGGTTCCTGTTATTGTTGATCATACTGGTTGCAATGCAAATAATGATATTAATTTTCGCTTCACCGGGTTTGTGTTCTCCCTTTGTGGTTTTGTTTTTATTATTTTTCACATTATGTAGGTTTTAGGTTCTTTAGTTGTGCTTGGTCCAGACGTTGGTATATAATAGCTCCCATGTCATCCATATGTTGGTACTAGGTTCACAGTATCTGGAAGAGTTTTTGGAGCTGTAGGTGGTGAGAGCTGTTCATTAAAAGATGGGGGGCCATCCAATGTAAAAATTGAGCTTTTGTCACCTACAGATGATCTCATATCTTCTGTCGTCACATCATCTGTTGGAAGTTATTCATTCACAAACATTATTCCAGGTTTGAAGTTCAAACATTTGTGGATTATCATTCAATCACTATGTTCCTTCATTATGCAAAGCTTCCTTGCCTAATCACTGTATTCAACTGTTACTAGATTTACCATGATATTTTATGTTAAGAAATCAGGAAGAGCTTATCGAAGATGTGCATTCAGCACTTGAATGATATGAAATGTGTAATAGATGTGTTGATTTAATTATCGTTGTGAAGACACTTCATATTTATACGGATATGACAAATACTCATCTGTATTTATTTTGATGGAATTTTACCAACTGTATTAACTGTAATAATCTTTTGTGCAGGAAAATACAGAATACGTGCCTCACATGCAAATTTGAAAATTGAAGTTAGAGGTTCTGCAGAGGTGGATTCCTTTTTCTTTTCCTAAAGAATAACAAAGAATTCATTAAATAAAACAAAGAGTGCAAGGATAAAAATACAGAATTCCCGCCTCACATGCAGATCTGAAAATTGAAGTTAGAGGTTCTGCAGAGTTGGATTCTTCTTCTTCTTCTTATTTATTTATTTTTCTTAATGAATAACAAAGAATTCATTAAATAAAACAAAGAGTGAGGATAGAAAGGGAGACTCAAAAAGGTTGAAATGACCGGAAAAGAGAAAAATACAACACAGACAATAATCACTAAAATATAGGCTGATACCCCTATATGTAGACAGTAGTTTGTCACATAAAAAATTCCCAACTATGGAAGCTCATCGAACATCAACCAGCCTACCAAAACAAATGATTCCTCAAGACACCTCTCCTAGCCAACCTACCAGCTAGGTCTTTTCCCGACCTTGGTACGTGGGAAAATGAGATGTTCAACCCAGATATTATGGAACTAACTAACCGAAGAAAATGACTCAACTTCCAACAGCACTATTTTTTTTTTGATAAAGAACTTCCAACAGCACTATTGAGCACTTGAAAACCATGAAATAACCGTATAGGAATCGCCCTCTACCTCCAAAAAGGTGAAACCCTGCTTCTTAGCTTCCTTCAAACTAGTAAGCAAGGCAAGCAACTCAGCTCCAATTGTATTCCCAACACCCGCAGGACCATGGAAAGCATGCAAGATGGCTCCATGATGGTCCTTAAATACACCTCCAATGCCAGAATCCCCAGGTTTCCCAAGAGATAACTCGTCAAAATTCAGCTCGACATCCCTTTCCCCTTCTCGGGAAAGGGATAAGATCACGTTTCAATGTGTTTTTTGCTAATTCTATAGACTATTTGGGGTTAGTGTAACCGGAGGCTTTTTTTATGACAATCGCAGGAGTTGCTCTTTGATTGACGAGTTTATTTTTTCAGTTTCTTCCTTAATTTATGTGCTTCCTGAGTTCAGATATATATTTTTTTTATCTCGGTTATTAGCAGAGATTGGTCTGTTTTAGCTACGTCCGATGCGTAGCGCATAGGAAACTTTCCTTATTCGCACCCTTGTATCTGGAGACGTGGTACTCTTTTGGACCCAAGAAATCCCTATCTAATGGTTTTTTCACACGAGCCTTCATGCTAGAAATAGCCGATCTAACACTTCTAGCCGCTTGATCATGCCCTCCAATTGTTGACCACATCCCTTTCTATAATACCGCCCTACGTTACAACGCTGCAGTGTTTCAGATATGGTCAACAATTGGAGGGCCCAATTGGGTGCCCTCAATTGTCTGATCTAGCTATTTTTCACGTGAAGGCTCACGTAGCAAAAAACAATAGTAGTTGTTGTGTGTGTGTGTGTGTGCTTTTTTTTTGTGAGATCAAAAGGCAGAAGTCTAGATGTGTGGGTGCAGATAGGGAAGATTCCCCATTGAGATTTTTCACTTCCGTATGTTTTGTTCTATAATTATTTTACTATTATTAATGCAATTATGTTTGAAAATTAAATTTTTAATATAATAATTTATCTTTTAACTAACAAGTAATGTATCTAATGCCCTCTGCTAGTTTATATATGTGTGAATATATTCATATGCGCATGTGTGTGTTTTTGACTGTTTGTTTGCCTTTTTTTGGTGTCTTACTCACTTTGATGAAATATGCATTGAGAAGTCACTCATATTGCATAAAATTGTTACAGGTGGAGTTGGGTTTTGGAAATGGGATAGTCGATGACATCTTCTTTGTCCCTGGGTATGATATTCATGGGTTTGTTGTTGCTCAGGTATTCAAAATTCTGTGCAAAATTGCAATTCTTATGACTTAATCTGTTTGGAATATTATCTCTTATTTTATGGACGTTATAAATATTGGCTATAATTTTTTGGTGAAAACCGCTTCGATTTGATTTGTGTAGACCAAGTGAAGGGTAACCATATGAAAGTGTTTTCGTTTAAAAATTTGAAGCACCATTTTGTTCACACAAGAACAAAGTGAAGGGTTTGCTTTCGTTGTGTGTCTTATGTTAATGTGGCGTTGATTGGCAAGCCTAAAGATCTGTGGATTTGAAAACTAACTTTGGGCATTATTTGCTTTCCAGATCTTCTAGTCATGCATAGAAATAAAGCATTTGTTACGATTAATGACAAGTTGGGTGTTTTAGATTGAAATTTACTTCTGGAGTTTTTTTTGATTAATGTATAGCAATGATATCAGAAGTTTTATCAGATGACAGTAAGACCAGCTATACCCTTATGCATCAGAGTGTCAAGAAACATGTTCGTATATTGAGTTAGCTAAGCTGAGTGGCAGGACTTTGAAGAGCATAATTTGAAACAGGCATAGGAAATAGAGCCTTGGTGGCTTAGAGTAGACTTGATATGCAATAAATAATGAGAGCTCGCTGAAATGGTTTTTTCTTGTCAACAAAGACATTATATGACTCCATCTGTACATGATTTATTTAACGAATTAATTTCTTTGCCCATTAAAGAAAAATGAAAAAAACAAAGACATAATATGACAACAACAGTATGAGGACTGCTTTGTATTATTTGAAGGGTCTAAACGGACAATGAAACAAAATGACACAGAACTTCACTTGTATTCATCAAAAAATGTGTAGGACTTCACTTGTAATTGATGAGATGCATTAGGTCGTGCATCCATAATGTTAAACTCGGCAGTTCTATGTGTGTCTGGCTAGATGTTTCGTTGGACTAACTAAATTGTTAAGGTTGTTAGCATAAATTCCGTGTTGAATACCGTAGATGCTAAGTTCAATTACTGAATCTGTAATGACTATTTCATTTTGAAATACTTACTATCAACACAAAATTATCACATTATCTACATTATTACTTTGTGGGAGTGACAAATTTGAGGAATCTCTTGGAGTTTTTGACTATCACTTGGTTCAAGTATCATTAAGAAGGCCCTCAATCTGGCATGTTTGTAGTACCAACCTTATAGAAGCCTAATCTTTTTCCTTTTCCTTTATAGTAGTTGACAATTTGACATACATATTATGATAAGAACTTTTCTTTATCTTTCTCAGGATATAATATATGTGTATACACACACACATACATATACACATATACTGTGATTTTTTTTTATTCTCTCACAGTGAGGAAAATATTAACATTTTATTGATCCTTGTGCTTTAACAGAGGTATGTGGATCAATGCAAGATCACACTTTTTCACCAGCATAATGGAAACTTTTTCCGTTGTGTATAATTTCATCGATATACCACAGATATACTATGTATAACCATATATATATATATATATATAACACTGTATTGCCTTGTATAATCCTTGATCTTATGTATTTATTCTGTATATAAGATTGTATTTGTTATTTGCAGGTGGACTTTTGTTTTCTGCTGATGTGGGTTATTTGTAGGGGTGCAACATAGGTCGGTTTGGTTTCGGTTAGATGCCAACCGTATCAAACTAAGGGTCTTTAAATAAAACCAAACCTGGCTTCCAACCTCACAACCCATCCCAAACCCAAATTGGCTAAAATGTTATCAATCCTAAACCCAACCCAAGTTTTCAATTCGATTCGGACTGGGTTGGCTTAAGAAAAAGTACACGTTAACCCAACCCAAATCTTAATCAAATTGTGATTTGCACCACTCATGGAAAATCTCGTGAAATTGTGTATTTGCATTCTCTGCTTGGCTAATTTGGATTCCAAGACATTCCTTTCTCTATTCCAGGGAACCAATCCCTGCCATGTTACTATATACCATGCGATTGAAAGTGCAATAGAATTTGTATCATCCTTGTATGAGGACCAAAGTCTGAGACCTATCTATGGTGGTGTGGAAGTCTTGTGGTCACCTCCTCCCCATGGCTGGTGGAAGTTGACAACGGCAGGTGCACAAAAGGCAAGCCGGGAGCTGTAGGTATTGGAGGACTAACTAGGGACTGCTATGGGTAGTGGGTGAAGGAATTTATGCGAAACATTAGCACAACAACAAACATTGGGGACCTTGAGATGCATGTTCTTGTGTTTTGAAGCGATTTCGGGGTTACATATCAATTTAGTCAAATCTGAACTTATTGATATTGGGGAGATTGATAATCTTGAACAGTTAGTTGGTTGGCTGGGTTGCTTGGTGGGATCACTTCCCTTTTTTTGAGTGCTCCATACAAATCTATAGGGGTGATTTTTGGGATTAGTTTTTGTTACACTTATTGAAGGGTTTCCTTTATAAAGGAATGTATATTTGTACAGATAGTTTATAGTTTAAATTGATATAAGGTTCACTTTTACCGATCAAAAAAAAAAAAAAACAACAAACATTGGGGACAAGCTTTAGGCTATAAGGGAAGATCTGTAGTTAGTGTGGAAGTGGAACATGGGTATCTGGTCACTTTTGGTTTAAACTGATGCATCGGTTCCTCACATCCACGACCCCAACTACATGTTAATTGGGGATTGCTTGGCGCTGCTCAGGTGAGATAGGAGAATGGTTGTCTAACTTGTGTTTCATAAGGGCAACATCTGTGCATTGTGAACTGGCTGTGAAACCAAGTATTAGCGCAACTTCAACATAGTTATCTTTATGTATTAGATAGACCTCCATTTTGTTTGGGTAATATTCTCCACAGGGATCATGGATGTATCAGGAGAGTACTTCAAGACGCTGCTTAATGTGGTTGTAGGCTTAAAGAAATGCTTTTATACATTAACTCAAACTCGGTCCAATATAGGGTTTCAGGTTAGACAGACCCAAGATGCAGCCACACTTATTTCTTCCTTTTTGGTTAATTGGCTAAATTGGACTAGGGATTCTAAGCAAATAAGAAATCTTAATAGAACAAGTTAACTTCTTGGTCGAACCATTCATGTTTATGTATTTTACTTGCTATGTAGCTTAAGGAACCATATTTCTCGTGACGAAGCTTAATATAACTTTGTTTTTCTGTTTTTGGCAGGGAAATCCCCTCTTGGGAGTTCACATTTATTTATACTCAAATGATATCTTAAAGTTGGATTGTCCCCAGGGGACTGGTAATGCACCTGGGAACAGAAATGCGCTTTGCCATGCGATATCCGATGCTGATGGAAAGTTCACGTTTAATTCAATTCCTTGTGGTAATTATCTCCTTGATTTGTAGCTCTTTTTGTATACTTGAACTTTGGTTTCTTGTTTTTTGATAAATTCCTTGTGATTCTTATAATAGTACCAAAAGTTATCTAATGTTGCCGACCTTTTCTTATAATTTTTCCTTCTATTCTGTCTCTAATGATGGCCTGCTATGAATTCATTCAACCTGCACAAGGATGTATTTTTTTCATAAATCCGTAAGCATTGAGATTCTTGTATAATTATGATTATTCTTTGTTAATACATAACTGAAATCTTTATACAGACATAATAAACGACACAAAAAGTTGGGGAAGTGGGTTTTGTTTGTAGGAAAATCTCTAATTGCACGGATTCTTACTAAAGAATCTGGCATATCATTCAGATCCTAAGAATTTTGCAAGAAATACCACTCCCCTCTTTAAGGCCCATGATGAGGGCACTCATCTCTGCTCTAATAGAGTCTCCTTCTCTAATAGCCTAGAATAGGCATGAACAATAGAACTCTCATGTTCTTTGAAGGCACCTCCATCTGTGTATCCTTGAGTATCTATCAAAATTCGGCTTGATCATCCCAATCCTGGGGGATCATGTCCAACTTCATTACAGCCAAGAAAGGACCAAAAACTATCTACTCTCTAGCGACATCTATCATGGTCATCCCTTTGATGATAGGAGAGACTCAAGCCGTGTGAACTGACATGGTCAGCACCCTCTTTAACACTCACTGAGCATTACAATTATTGATGCTTGAAAAATCCTCCTGTTTGCCTCACCTAAAGGACCACAAGATAGCATGCCAAGAC
>JAUPMG010073218.1:0-13100 GCA_031762675.1 Pachysandra terminalis
AACAACAGTCCTAATACAACTCAAACATTATCTTGGTCCTATCCTGTTTAGATTAGGATTTATCCTTCTTATCCCTGCCTAATTCTGAGTCTTATTGTCTTTTAATCTTGTCCTTTAAATATGTTTAATTAATCCTGTGAAATCTCAGCCATTGGTTTTACTTTGAGATTATGATTGTGTGTGATGCACTCTAGATAATCTATTGTGCTCCCACCAATCACAATTGATGCACTCTAGATAATTTGAATGTTATCAGATATTTGCCTTCCAGGGATGATGAATACAGTTGATGCTCTCCAATGAGGTCACACAGGAAGGCCTTAAGCCTGTTAGCCAATAGCTTAGCTATGCATTTATAAATTGTATTGACACAGGATATGGGTTTATAGTCCTCCACAAGAGTAGGGTTTGGACCCTTTAGAACAAGAGTCAATGAAGCATGGTTAACTTGTTTGAGTAGCTTACCTGATCTGAAGAAATCAATAATGGCCCACCAAAAGAGAGGCTCAGTGATGTCCCAAGAGGCTTTGAAGAACTTGGGGGTGTAACCATCAGGCCCTGGAGCCTTATTATCATTTAGATTGAATAGGCACTCTTTAGTTTCAGCATCTGATACCCCCTTCACCAGTTCAACAACTTGATCTTTAGTTAAATTTTTGCGGACAAGAGGATGGTCACTAAGTTGGTTCCAAGGAGGGTGGGCTTCTCCAAGGATATTCTTATGGTGGGAAACAAAAATCTCAGCAATTTTCCCATGCTCCATAACACAATCACCATTAGATTTCCTAAGAGATACAATTTTGTTGCAGGATCTGTGAATCAACAAGGATTTGTAGAAGTATTTACAGTTGTTGTCACACTCTCTGAGCTAGATTTCTCTATATTTTTGCCTCAGATGAGATTCATTTGCTCTGAGGAGGGCACAATAAAATGAGAATTTATTTGCTTCCTCCTTATGGAGATGGTTTGCATTTCCACTCATGTGGTCCCCTTGGAGTTTGGCAAGATCCTCTCTAGTAGTTTGTATTCTGTTTTGAAGATCAGAGAACTCAGTTCTACTCCACCCTTTTAGTTTGCTATTAAGTCACTTCAACTTTGAAACCAGTATAAATATTAGAGTACCCTGTATGTGTTCAGCCAAAGTCTCTTCAACTATCTTGTTAAAGTCAGGGTGGCTAGTCTAGTTATTGAAGAATTTAAAAGGAAAATTTCCTTTGGGGACATCTGCAAATATCCTAACCAGCATTGGAGAGTGGTCAGATACCCCAGGAAGAAGGAATTCAGCTTCAGAAGAAAGAAAATTCTGCAGCCAGGCTTGGTTCACCAACACCCTATCCAATTTGCATATATTCTCTCATTCAGCTGGCTTCTGTCATTCCAAGAAAATAGGCAACCCTTGTATCTTAGATCACTGAGCTCTAACTGATCAATACATTCATTGAACTCCTTTGTAGCTTGTATGTTAATTTCCCTACCACCCAACTTCTCATAACTGAATCTGACAACATTAAAATCTCCAATCAGAATCCAGGGAGAATTAGAATGTAGTTGATTCGTGTCTCTCCAAAGACTTTTTCTCTCATTCATATCATTGGATCCATACACACAGCTGAACAAAGTGGAAGAATTATTAGATTTGAATGTGGGATTTCCAAATTCTGCCCCTATCAGATGTAGGGTAATTAAGGTATGAAGACCAACCAGGGGCAATAGTATTGATGATATTGACTGAGTTATGAACTCTCGCATTTGTTTCAACTAATGCAAAATACTAGGTGAGTAATTGGATATTAAACTCCTTACTTCCCTCTGTTTAATAGGGCCATTTAGCCCCTTAATGTTCCAACAGAAGAGGTTTAACATTTAGAAATGGATTGGGAAAGGGAACCACCTCCTATCAAGGAGTTCTTCTGTGCTAACATTATATTAGCAGGCTCATAGACTATTTCCAATGTATCTTCTCCTCCCATCATAAGCACACTGAATTGATTTGTAGAAGCCTTAAGGGGATGAACTTGTGGGATAGGGGGTGATAGGATCTCCTTGGTAACACTTTCAAGGAAGTCACTAGGCGCACCCTCAACATTAATAGGATTTTCAATAGTTTCATGTGTCTCTCCTCCAATCCACTGAAGTTGCTCACTACAGATCTTTGTCATTTAGTGCTGAGGTTCTGGAGCTCATGAGCAATAGGTTCATTAGTTTGCTCCTCCCTTGATTTAGTCTGACTTGTAATATCTTCCTTGGTAGCTTGTGGGACTGACATGGGCTCAACCTCAAGATTGTTGTCCTGATTCACCAATCTTCTAGTGGGTACCTACTTCTTGGGAACTTTAGTCGTAAGAGGGCATGCCTTGGTCCAACGACCAAAGCATTTACAATTAGTGCAAGTTTGGGGGTCCATAAGTATTCCACTTCAATGTCTACAATCTCTTCAATCTGAGGGTTGCCTGAGATATTGAGTTAGATGTTATTAGGGAAGTTTGACTAAGTATTAATTTCAACACACACCTTAGCATAATTCATTTAGATCAATTCTTTGTAGCTGTATCAACATTAAGGGGGTAGCGAACTGCACTAGTCACATAGGTAATCCCCTCCAAAGTCCAAAGTTCTGGTGGGATGTTGAACAACTTGATCCAAATAGGCACTGTGTTGAGGCTTTCTTTGAGAAGTGGCATGTTTGGTCTCTATTCTCACAAGATTAGGAGCTTACCTGCAAAGTGCCATGATCTTGAACCCAATACTTTGTCTCTTGTCTCCTTACTAGAGAATTTAAAGAAGAAGAACCCATTGTTGTTGGCAGTAACTTCCACTATGCTAAGAGTACCCCAAAGTCTTTGGGCAAAGGTCTGCACAACATTCAGCGGGAGTCTTCTATCCAAGAAATGGCCAACCAAAGTGCCTTCCCACAGGGAAATGCCAACTTCAATGACCTCCCTAGGAGGACAGACCAATACCCTACGATCTTTTGGAGAATGAGGGAAATAAGACAGTTGTGTTTGTGAAGTGGGGGCTGGGTCATCAAACAGGCTGAACAAGGTACGAGGAACAGGTATCGAAGGGGTAGGAGGGATGTTAACAGAGCTGCTAGACGGATAGGACAATCCTACACCATCTCCAGCCAAACTAGGACAAAGCCTGGAAGGGAGACTAGTAGTAGAAGGGGAGGTCAAACGAGGCATCTTGAACTAGTACCCATGTTACTTCTTCTTCGACCTACCATTGTAATCAACTTTGTACCTTGAGAAACAGAAGAAAACATCCAACTCCTTATGAAGTATTATCCTACTTGTAAGTATTTCATACAACACACATACAACTTTTGGAATATTGACAAGTAGAAAACGTTTTAAAATAGCAGCAATCAAAAACTTATGGAATCTGATTTAAAAACATAAAACTTAGGCTCTGATATCACTTTTGTCACGAACCAAATGTAGAGATCTCATTGGAATCCCTAAATCTAGTTTGCAACTCTCACCCCATATCAAGATGGGAGTGGATAAATGTTATATAGCCAAATTTCATTTAATTAAGAAGGATATGATATAAAATTAAGTATAGAAAAGTAATACTATAAAAATAAATTACAACACGTTACATCCTTTAAACAAACAACGGAAATTAAAAAAACTAGTCTCATGCTTTAAATCCAATCCCTAATAGAACCTATCTAACAAAGTACTAAATTTACATCGAATAAACCCTACTACAAGATCTAATAAAATCATCGAATAAAACTCTAATTATTGGTAATCATCTTCAAGTCATTCTTGTTCACCACTTTGGTCCTCATGGTCCATGTGTCCATCAACTATAGGTCTTCGAATATATAGTGCTCGAAAGTGTCAGCTACACTTAGCTTAGTAAATAAACAATTGAACATGGTTCATAATTTGAAATATGGCCAAGGCCACTCTTCAATGGTAATCCGTATAACAATAATGAGTAATTCATGAGATATGAGTCAATATGCAAGTATAACATGTATTGAAAGTGTAAGTATGAATGGTACATATACAAGACATGTAATCTAATATAACATGATATAATATGCAATGTGATGGCGTTGATTCAATTATTCATGCATGGCCTGCACCTAGCAAGTAAGATCACTAAATGTGATTAGAAACAATCTTATATGCAATATGTATGATGCTGGCTGTATAGCATTCGTTTAGTGTAGGATTCATACCCGATTTTAATCGTACTATCCAAGGATGCCTCACAATTTGAACCTTCATCCACCAATACATGGATGAAAGAATAGACTATTCTATGTGGGCATCATAGTTTCTAGGAGCTTCGACCTAAAGGTCACAGGTGCCTCAGTTATTTCCGATCATTGGGACTTAGCCCAAGGCCTCACAATGTGAACTTTCCTTTGTGAATCAAACATTAGCCGATCTACTAACAGAATTACACTTTTGTGATTCGGATATTGGGCATCATAAATATGAACCTTCCCTCATCCTTAAATTCTTATGAGTTGGATATTGGGCCTCACAATGTGAACTTTCCTCGCCATGGAAGTAATTAATTTATAAGATCTATTGGTATGCACAGTCCCTCAACACATGGAAATATTAGTTTCCTCACCTGCATGATTTCCAGATCTCGAAACAAAATTCTCTCTCTTAGAGGCCTTAATGGAGATTGTGTTATGGAGCATAGTAAAGTTGCTGAAAAATTCATAACCTATCACAAGGAAATTCTTGGTGAAGCCCACCCCCCAGGGGTCAACATGTGGATCAACCTCTTGTCAATAAGAAGTTATCTGATGCTCAAGCTACTGATCTGGTTAAGGGAGTCTCTAAAAATGACATTAAAGAGTGTTTTTTCAGCCTTAATGATGAAAAGGCCCCAAGACCTGATTGCTTTACTCCCATGTTCTTCAAGGCTACTTGGGACATCACAGGATCTCTCTTTTGCCAGGCCATTAAAGAGTTCTTTAGATCTGGTAAGCTCCTCAAGAAAGTTAACCATACATCCTTGACTCTTGTTCCTAAAGGTCCTAATCGTACTTTTGTTGAAGACTATAGACCAATCTCGTGTAAACACTATCTAGAAATGTGTTGCAAAGTTGCTGGCTAACAGACTTAAACCCCTCCTATGTGACCTGATTGGAGAGCAACAAAATGCATTTATACCTGGTAGGCTCATTTCAAACAACATCCAAATTACCCATGAGCTTGTAAATGACTACCATCTTAACAGGGGTAATCCTAGGCTGGCTTGTAAGATTGATTTGAGAAAGACTTATGACAATGTTGGGTGGGATGCTCTTGATAGTATGCTTGCTGCCTAGAATTTCCCATCTATATTTTGGGAGTGGATTAAGGAGTTAAACAACACTGTATCTTACTCCTTATCCATCAATGGCTCCTTAAATGGGTTCTTCATTGGGAAAAAAGGGCTGACACAGGGGGACCCTCTCTCCCCATACCTTTTTCCTATTCTGATGGAGTATCATGACTGTTGTATTAAGGAAAGAACTGATATTCAACAATTCTCTTATCACCCAAAGTGTACCAACCCATGAACTACTCATATAATCTTTGCTGATGACCTCTTTTTATTTGCTGCTGGATATCCTGAGTCAGCTAGACTTCTCAAAGAGGCTATTGATGAATTCCATACTTTCACAGGGTTATTAATTAATCTCACAAAATCTCTTCTGTTTGCTTCAGCAGTCAGTCCTGATACCCTTGACCAGATCAAAAATATTTGGAGAATTGCTCAAGGAAGCTCCCCATTAAATACATGGGAGTTCCACTAATATCTTCTAGACTTAAAGTGAGGGATTGTAAAGAGCTTATTGAGAAGACTTGGAAAAAAACACAAAGCTAGAAATTTAAGGCCTTAATCTATGGAGGCAGACTGGAACTGATTAAGTCAGTCCTATTCTCAATTCAGGTCCACTGGAGTTCAAACTTCATCCTCCCAAAGGAAATCCTGAAAAAACTAAACCAGATATGCTATTGGTATCTTTGGGATGGGAATGATTAGAAAAATAAGATATGTATTATGGCTTGGAAGAATGTGTGCCTTCCCAAAGCTAAAGGGGGGCTTGGGATATCAAATGTTGTTCAATGGAATCAAATAGCTATATATAAGCTGGTTTGGCAAATTATCAGCAGAAAGCAGCCTATATGGGTAAAGTGGGTCTATGCAAACCTAATTAAACAAAAGTGTTTTTGGGCTATTAAAACTCCTGCTAGCTGCTTTTGGTCATGGAGGAAGATTCTGCAGGCTAGAGAGAAAGTGAAAAGGCTCTGCCACTTTAAGGTGGTTAATGGCAAGGATATTTGGCTGTGGTGGGATATGTGGCATCCTAACAGCCCACTCTTATCCCATATCACCCCAGACTTATTCATAGGGTTGGGTACAATATTGATGACAAAGTGGACAGGTTGATTCTTGACAGTCAATGGTTGGTTGGTGCTGACCCTAACTTGCAGATCCTATGGGATTAGCTCCTTTCCATCCCCTTGTGCAACTACCAATTGGATAAACTTATATGGATCCCCTCAAAATCTGGGGAGTTTACCACTAAGGAGACTTGGGAACATTGTAGGAGCCACAACCAACTTGTGAACTGGGCCACCTGATCTGGTTTAAAGGGGCTATGCCCAAATATAGATTTATTGCTTGGCTTGCTTTGAAAGGGAGGCTTCTAACCAAAGACAAGCTACTGAGAATGGGCATTATCAGTCAATCTTGCTGCTCTTTTTGTAATTCTTCACCTGAATCTGGTGAGCGCCTATTGTTTGAATGCCCCTTCTCCTCTTGGGTGTGGCATAACCTACTTTTAATGTCTGGTATCTCTAGAACAGCTCACATATGGACAGATGAAGTCAATTGGTGCTCCCAAACTTATGTGGAACTAATCTCAAGGCTAGGACTCTTTGCCTTAGCTTCAATGCTGTAATATACTTCCTTTGGCAAGAAAGAAATGCTGGGATTTTCAAGACCCAGTATAAGGATAAAGAGTTCATACTGGAGGACATCAAGGAAATTATAAGAACCCTAGCTGCTAGGGTCCGTTCTGTTTAGGATACCAGTTCAAACATAATATTTTGCTCCAATTGGAAAATTCAGCCCAGGTTCTTACAAAATGTGTAGACTATTCCTATTGTAGACAATGTTTTTTGTTTTTTTGCCCCTATAGCCTTTGGGGCTGTTCGTTTGGGTGTGAGCCACCCTTGTGTTTAAATTCTTCCTACTCATTTGATTATAACAAACCTTACCTTAAAAAAAATTGATTTCCAGATCATGATACTCTCATTATTGTCTTAAAAATCCAGAAGTATGGATTCACATGCAAAGGGATTTAACCTATAGACCAAATCCATGGTCTTAAGGCATATGAGGTGCAAGTGATAAAGTGCACATTAACTAAGCATGCAATTGATGTGTACAAGGTGTAATAAGTCTGCCTAGCATGCTGAACATGTCAAAAACACATAATAACAAACATATCAAAATTTCATGTTCCAACCAGCATAGAAAAATAGTCCAAATAGGGTATGAGTATTTGGAACATGCATAATCAAGCATAACTAGCATCAAATTTGGTATAATGAGGTCAAAATACACATGCTCACAAAAATTCAATCAAAACAAACAAAGTTGATCATTTTCAGTGCACCTTGGGGTTCTCGGCGTGTGCTCGGCGCGCCTAAAACATGCTCGGCGTATTTTCCATTGTTTTGACAGTTTTGACGTATCATTAGTATTTTGACCATAACTTTGTGTATACTTATCAGAAGCACCTAAAACATGTTTCGTTAGAATCTTAGCTCAAAGAGGAAAATAGTAAAAATATCAAATAAAATATATAAAATTATTAGGATAGGTTCGTTAATCGATGAACGCATAAGTTTATAGGTTTCTGGGTTCTGAGTTTCTGATATTGACACAGGTTCAGAAAATAAATCATAACTTATTCAATTCTGAATCAAATCAGTTCAAACTTATTGTTTTGTGTTCCTAATGAATAGGGGCATTTTAGAAAAATATAAAATATGTACATAGGTGCGGAAGTCGAAAGTTCAGATCTGTGCAATATTTCCAGTTTTAAGGCTTAAAAATCAGTCTGTTACGCTTGGCGCGTTAGTCGGCGCAACGAATAGGGTCTCGACGTGAGATCTGGGGGCACAATGGTCAAAGAAGGAGGCTCGACGCATATTTGTCTCATTGAGTAATCGCGATGTGCTCTTCTAGGTTCGTTCGGCACATGCTCGGCTCGCCGATCAGCAGATTCTGGGCAATTTTTCCAGAATTCTGATCTAATTATAATTCTAATCAATTTTCTTCCTTGAGTAACCTCACGTTATATTAAATTCCAAAAAACACCAATTCAAATACTTAGGAAAACATATGTAAATAATTAGTTGTTTAGTTGCTTTGAAAACTAACATGGTTTTTGAAAACTTACTTCATACAATTGAAAAATAGACTTGAAACTCTACTTGAGTCATAAAACAAGTTTAATCCGAATACTTACCTTGATGTTGCTAGGGTGGAGGAGAGAATTCACCTCTGCTCTTCTCCTTCCTCTTCTTCTTTGCTCCAAGGAATTATTATGACTTTCGAAAATTACCAAGGATACTTATTTATAGTATAGCAAGCTTCGCAGTTCTAGTAGTATTAGAAGTTTAAGTTTAATATTGTCCATTATTGGGATGTCTTAGTTTCTTAACCATTAGATCAATTCCCACCTTACCTAGTTCAACTATGTTTCTATATTTGAATTTTAGAGTTCTAGCAAGTTTCTAACTCCTATGGAAGTTTTTGTTAGTGTCTTTTAATCTAAGCCATTGATTTAAGTTAAAAGTTCCTACATGATCCTAGCCACACGTTATAACTTAAAGAGTTATGATTGTGTGTTAAGAACTTTAGTTTCCTATAGTGCAGCCCACCAATCATAAACGGTCAAATTCAAATCTGTAACTAACTTACTAAAATTTTAAATTAACCCGTATGTTAATTACACCCTCACTCCTATACTTTTATTAATTACAATTTAGTCCTATATTTTGGTTGGGTTATTACAATCTACCCTCCTTAAAACCATTTCGTCCTCGAAATTCGATTACCCTAACCTAAAATGTTGAAGATACTTACCTTGAATAAAATTTTGTAAAGTTCAACTTTTGTTGAATTCAAACAGTACCTTCAATCCTTTAATTCCTTTGTGGTTCTATGGTGTAGACTTTTCCTTGTTGAGTTTGTTGCTGCTATACCAGTTTCTGATGATGTTGGTAGTGGAGTTTAGGTACAAGTTACTACTGCTCCTAGGAAGTGGTTTGCTAAGGGTTCCTTGGAAACCAACATTCTCTTTGACGATGTCCCATCCTTTCGTAGTTGATGCACTTTGGGCGTGTGTTTAAGAAATCTTGAGTTTGTTGTGTTTTTTGCTTTTTCTGTAAATCAGCTTGGTAGTTTCTGGAACTCATCTCCCTCTTTAGATCTCAAATCCTACGAAATTCTTGTGTATCCCTTTCTACCTTACGAGAGCAACCCACTACTTCATGATACTTTGTGAATTCTCGTACGGTTAATCAGCTCCTGATGCTGTGCCTTAGTTAGCTTTCGAACCTAAACGCCTTCTTTTCTTCTTCATCTACCGCATAAGTTGCAAATTATGATAACTCCATGAATTTTGCTGCATATTCCAGTACAGTCATGGATCCTTGCTCCAGCTTCCTGAATTCCAGCTCCTTTTCCTTTCTAATGGTTTTAGGAAAATATTCCAAATAAAATCTCATCTTGAAGTCAATCAAAGTTTGAAATACGGATTTCATCCACCTTCTTGCTTCTCCTTCTAGCATGAATACTGCAAAACGAACCTTTTCTTGTTGGTCCACTTCCATTACCTTAAAGATGTGCTCCAAAGAATCTATCCATGCTTTTGCTTCCATTGGATCGGTTGTTCGCTTGAAGACAGTAGGTCCAAGCTTCATGAACTTCTCAATGCTACGAGTGTTCCGATGCGCTTCGGATTGTTGTGGCACTGATTGTGATTGTTGCATCATTGTAACCATCTCTCATAATGCTTGGTAAACTCCAGCAAGTTGTGGATCTTGATCATTACCTCCACTTAACTAGTACCCATGTTACTACTTCTTCAACCGACCATTGTAATCAACTAAGTACCTTGAGAAACAGAAGACAACATTCAACTCATTATGAAATATTATCCTACTTGTCAGTATTTCATACAGCACACCGAAAACTTTTGGAATATCGACAAACAAAAAACTTTTAAAATATCAGCAATCGAAACTTATGGAATTTGATTTAAAATCATAAAACCTAGGGTCTGATACACCTTTTTCATGAACCAAATCTAGAGATCTTATTGGAATCCCCAAATCTAGTTTGCAACTCTCACCCCATATCTAGATGGGAGTGGATAAATGATATATAGCCAAATATCATTTAATTAAGAAGGATATTATATAAAATTAAGTATAGAAAAGGAATGTTATGAAAATAAATTCCATCACATAACATCCTTTAAATAGAAAACAACGGAAAGTAAATTAAAACTAGTCTCATGCTTTAAATCAAATCGTTGTTAACTAACCTATCTAAAAAAGTACTCAATTTACATCGAATAAACCCTAATACAAGATCTAATAAAATCATCGAATAAGACTCTAATTATTGGTAATAATCTTCAAGTCATTCTTGTTCACCACTTTGGTACTTATGGTCCATGTATCCATCAACTATAGGTCCTGAAATATATAATGATCGAAATCCTTAGCTACACTTAGCTCAGTAAGTAAACAATTGAATATGGTTTATAATTTGAAATAGGGCCAAGTCCACTCTTCAATGGTAATCCGTATAACAATAATGAGTAATTCATGAGATATGAGTCAATATGCAAGTATAACATGTGTTGAAAGTTCAAGTATGAATGATTCATATACAAGACATGTAATCTAATATAACATGATATAATATGCAATGTGATTGGGTTCATTCAATTATTAATGCATGCTGTGCACCTAGCAAGTAAGATCACCACATGTGATTAGAAACAATCTTATATGCAATATGTATGATGTTGGCTGTATAGCATTCGTTTAGTGTATGATTCACCCCAGATCATAATCGTACTATCCAAGGATGCCTCAAAATGTGAACCTTCATCCCCCAATACATGGCTGAAACAGTAGACTATTCTATGTGCGCATCATAGTTTCTAGGAGCTTCAACCTAGAGGTCACAAGCACCTAAGTTATTTCCGATCATAGGGACTTAGCCCAAGTCCTCACAATGTGAACTTTCCATTGTGAATCAAATATTAACTGATCTACTAACAGAATTAGACTCTTGTGATTCGGATATTGGACATCATAAATATGAACCTTCCCTCACCCTTGAATTCTTATGAGTTGGATATATGGTCTCACAATGTTAACTTTCCTCGACCATGGATGTAATTAATTTAAAAGGTCTATTAGGATGTACGGTCCCTTAACACATGAAAATATTAGTCTCCTTACCTCTTATGATTTCCAGGTCATGATACTCTCATTATAGCCTTAAAAATCAAGAAGTATGGATTTACATGCAACGGGGTTTAACCTATAGACCAAATCCATGGTCTCAAGGCATATGAGGTGGAAGTGATAAAGTGCACATTAACTAAGCATGCAATTGATGTGTACAAGGTGTAATAAGTCTACCAAGCGTGTTGAACATGTCAAAAACACATAATAATAAATATATCAAAATATCATGTTCCAACCAGCATAGAAAAATAGTCCAAGTAGGGTATGAGTATTTGAAACATGCATAATCAAGCATAACGAACATCAAATTTGGTTTAATGAGGTCAAAATATACATGCTCACAAAAATTAAATAAAACAAATAAAGTTGATTATTTTTGGTGCGCCTTGGGATTCTCGGCGTGTGCTCGGTGCATGTTTCGGCACGCCTAAAACATGCTCGGCGTATTTTCCATTGTTTTGACAGTTTTGACGTATCGTTGGTATTTTGACCACACCTTTGTGTATACTTATCAGAATCACCTCAAACGTGTTTTTCTAGAATCGTAACTCAAAGAGAAATATAGGAAAAGTATCAAATAAAAAATATAAAATTATTAGGAGAGGTTCTATATCTTTTTTCTTTGGTAAATGGATAGGTTCTTTATCTTTTTTCTTTGGTAAATGGATAGGTTCTTTATCGATGAACACAAAAGTTTATAGGTTTTTGGGTTCTGGGTATTTGATATTGACACAGGTTCAGAAAATAAATCATAACTTATTCAATTCTTAATGAAATCAGTTCAAACTTATTTTTTTTGTGTTCCTAACGAACAGGTGCATCTTCGAAAAATATAAAATATGTACATAGGTGCGGAAATCAAAAGTTTAAATCTGTACAGTTTTTCCAGTTTTAAGGCTTAAAAATTAGTCTGTTACGCTCGGTGCGTCAGTCGGCCCAATGAGTAGGGTCTCGGCGTGAGATCCAGGGGAACAATGGTCACAAAAGGAGGCTCGGCGCATATTTGGCTCATTGAGTACTCATAGAGTGCTCTTCTGGGCTGGTTCGGCGCGTGCTCGGCTCGCCGATCAGCAGATTCTGGGCAGTTTTCCAGAATTTTGATCTAGTTATAATTCTAATCAATTTTCTTCCTTAAGTAATCTCCCTTAATATTAAATTCTGAACAAAACCCAATTTAAATACTTAGGAAAACATAAGTAAACAATTAGTTGTTAAGTTGCTTTGAAAACTTTGAAAACTAACATGGTTTTTGAAAACTTACTTCTTACAATTGAAAAACAGACTTGAAACTCTACTTAAATCATAAAACAAGTTTAATCCGAATACTTACCTTGATGTTGTTGGGTTGGATGAGAGAATTCACCTCTACTCTTCTCCTTCCTCTTTTCTTTGCTCCAAGGAATTATTGTGATTTTCGAAAATTACCAAGGACACTTATTTATAGTATTACAGCAAGCTTCCTAGTTCTATTAGTATTAGAAGTTTTAGTTTAATCCTGTCCCTTTATTGGGATGTCTTAGTTTCTTAACCATTAGATCAATTCCCAGCTCTCCTAGTTCAGCT
>JAUPMG010073229.1:0-13100 GCA_031762675.1 Pachysandra terminalis
ACAAGAGTAAATATACCATTTGCTAGGATCATGTGTCTACAGTACTCCCCACAAGTTCCCTCGACCAAAACAAGAACTAAGTGCTAGAACGCACGCAAAACGGAGTGACTAAAGAAAAGGAAAGGGAAAGGGATAACCAAGAAGGGGGCCCTGTATGGACTGTTGGAGGCTTTACTCCAAACTTCAATTCACCTTGATAAGAGCTTTAATGTTGCAACAAGTGAGACAAAGGAAGAGAAATAGAGGAAAAAGACAAAGCAATGGCACGTTAAGATGAAGATAACCGATCAAGGGAAACCAATTTAGCCATAAAAGTATAAGAACATGTAGTTTTGCGAAAAGCAACAGTAAGATCAACATCAGAAGCAGGAGGATCTCCACATAAGGGAGAAGATTGATGTTCAGGTTGAGTGGAAGGAACTACCCTGGAGGAATCTTCCAACATTGGTGCACCTTGAGAGTTGTGCTGGCCCTGTCATTTCTCAGATTACGACATGCAGAGGAAAGAAGAATTTCAAAAGATGTATTATTAGCACTCAAAAAATACCTCCATGAATCTGGAAGATAGAACAGTGACCTTCTAATTTAGGAGTATCCTAAAAAACATATTTGACAGACCATGGGGAAATTACTGAACCTATGACTTGAACAAAAACGTACATGGATTAACCATAAGACCTGAAACCATTTTGAAGCACCTTAAAATGCACTTGACCAAAAAAAAACTTAATTTTTAGAAGCATTAAAAAAAAGGATAATATTGTCAACGAACTGGAGTTGATACCTTCCCCATCTCAAAAACCTTAATAAGCCCGTGCTCCTTCAACCTTCTAAGGAAACATCTAAGAACATCCCCAACGCTAGTACAGAGGGAAGGAGAGAGGATACTTTGCCAAAGCACTCTAGTAAAGTTGAAAGTTGAAATAACTTCTCATTGCTCCATTTAAGAATGAACAAAAAACACCCACTAGTCACCCTTGAATCTAGCTCCTCGATATGCCCAAAATCATTCCACCTAAGAACAGCCTCCAAAAAGTTATACTTGATCATAGGCTTTATCTAGATCTAAGCTTACATACCATTCCTTTAAGACCCAAACTAATCACTATCCTCCACTCAGAAGGAATACATTATCTAAGATATGTCTCCCTTGAATAAAAGTTCTTTGAGTATGGGTTACCAAGGTAATAACAATCTTAAGCCTGAGGGTTAGCATTCTAGAAATAATCTTGTAAAGACTAGCAATAAACGAATGGGTCTGAAGTCATTGATCTCCTTTGCACTCACCTTACAAGGGAAAAGATCCAATAAAGTGACATTAGTAAGAGACATTCTAAAAACCACCAAGAGCTCCTTCCTAGAGATCATCCCCATTATTGTTCAACATGGAAACTGAACCATAGTTTATATATCAGTTCAAAAGAGAAAGCAAGTGCATATGCTTGAAAAGTAAGATAAAGAAATCCAAAAAAGATGTTACTACACCTTACTGAGGAGCTACCAGGTGAAAGGATGGCCATCTCTTAATAATAATTAAATTACAAAAATCATATAGCTCAGGTCAAAGGTGTTCTCTTTACATGTATAATCCAATGAGGTTAAATAACCACCCAAATTACATGAAATATGCAGGAGTAATGCAGATTTTTTTTAAGGGTATAATACAACTTACTATACTAAAAATTCCATTACCTAACACTTCATAGGTTTACAGTTGTACCAAAAATTTAAAATTATGAATTACCTGAAGACACAAGATATCAGGTGACCACAATCGAAATTCAATCATTAATCTTCTCTTCCGCCACTCCCAGTCTAAAATATGAGGGGGTATATGAGAATAAAGCTCTCGCCGATGGTCATTAGCCAGGTAGTCAGCAAGTATATTGTATGAGAGAACTGTAAACCGCTCTGTAAATCACATAAATAAACTATAACAAGGTTAACCAAATAGAATGATAGATAAAATGGCCAATCTAATGTGACAATAAGTACTCTATTATTCTCCATAAACATAGTGATATTGAATTGTAATCCAAAGTGTTTCAAAAAACAATGATCTGTACGAACAGATGAACCCAACAAAGTCAATAACTTAACCAATTATTAGATTGTTAAAATCGATTCTGTTACCTGATATTTCTGTAAGGATTTAACATCAATATGTCAGAAGTATTGGCTAGCCAATTACATCTAGTAATTAAAATATCAGGGTCAGCATAGTTTGGAACAGTTGAGCTCCTTTCCTCCTAAAACTTTATTAAACCATGTCTTCAAGTTTTTCCCATTTCATATGAAGGTATGCCTCAACCAACAGAATTGACCAACAAAGCATTCCAAGCAAGACCAATTACTGGCTCCCGTTGCAGTTTTAAATCTCAGAAACAAGAAGCATTTCGTGGCCTAAAACAAAAATGAAAAAACTGAAATTTCAGATATTTCGGTGAAATAATGGAAAATCTTTAAAAATTAAAATTGGACCAAAATTAGGTTCTGACAATCTAAGAGAAATTCGAAACATGGCTTCAATATACTGTAAATGAACAAACAGGAAAATGTTTGTCAATTATAAATGTTGCTGATACGAACTCATTACCAATTATGTTCCTAGAAAAATTGAGCCTTATGTCCTGAACATATGTTGAGCTCAACCTATATATATATATATATATGTTGAGCTCAACCTACACCTTCCTACAATGCCTAAAAATCAATAGAGAGACAGACATAAATTGAATACCGCATTCATGAGGAGGCTGGGATATCGCGTGTTCCCAACCCCTGAAATCAAATGGTTTTGGAGGTGGCTGGAAAAAATGCCGTTGCCCGAAAGGATGCTGTTGACGGAAAGGCGGCGAGCGTAACCGGAACGGTGGTCGCTGAAACCCACCACGATTCCCGAAATCCCCTTTCTCTCCGTGCCGGAACCCGTTATTGGCATCGTTAACGGAGGTGAAATGAGAATCTCCGCTCACAAACGCGTCCCTGCCCCCTCCTGGCCGATCTGAGAAGCCTCTTCGCCATGGATGTCGACCTCGAGACTGTAAATAAACAAAGAGATTCTTAGGGTTTCTCCATTAACGCCTTAAGAAAAACTTAAACACAATAGAAAAAAAAAATTCGTCGTTTTGTGATCAGTCGCTCGTACGGAAGCCCAGGAAGAAGACATGGTTGCGTCAGTGGTTGCAGCGACAAGGCTTTGGAGAGAAACGGAGGAGAACCTCATGGTCTAGAGCTTGAATCGAGACTGTATTATCATCAGTCCAATAAAGATTTTGGCATTGTAGCTAGGCTTCTTCCGTCGTTATGCTTCTTCTTCTTGCTCCGGCGTACTGTTAAACCTCCTCGGCTCCTCGGAAGAGACTAATGAGCTCGAACTGTTTGTAAAATGACGACGTCTCCTCGGTTAGATAATAACACGTGAGGATTGTTATTAGTGAAACGCGGTCGATTCAAGAATCTTCTTGAGCTCGCTATCTGATTGGCTATAATAAGACTGGAACCCACAGCCTTGGAAGAAATGGGTAGATGACGTTTCTAAGGATCGGATCGATCCCGCCCGTACTGGGTTCGGCCAGGACCGGTCCAATCCCAAGCGAAGATACAGCTATTGTATCGCGTGACTTTGGATCAGACCGGTCTAACAGATACCAGTATGGATCGGCTGGTACAATCGATCTAAAGCTTTTTTTTTAAGTTTATAAATGGAATGGTCCAACTACTAATCATTCCCGACCAGTATTGCTATTCTGGCAACCGGTACCGCTGGTTTGGCAATCAGTCTGGCGATAATTTTTTTTTTCTTAAGTAGACGATCCAACCTTTGTACCGGATTGGCCGGTATGATCAGTCTAGATCAAAATTGGCCTCGAGCAATCCGATCCGTGATCCCGAGACTTAACAATGATTAGCAAAATCTACTTTATAGTTGTATTTGGATATGGTCATATTGTTATTTCAACTTGTCCTTTTGTATTCTATAAGATCTTGTGAGTATCGAAAACGTCCTAATTATTCACCTAAACTGATGTAACAACCGTACAAATATCACTACGTTGATTTCAACATGTGTGATGCAAAAAGAAAAAAAAAGATAAATAAATAATAACATTTATGTGATTTAGCAATTTGCCTACAACCACGAATTGCCTTAATAGGCAGCTCTATTCAGTATTTATTTGAAGATTGTACAATAACTTATTTACATGATGAACATTACAACAAAATAGGAAAAACAATCAGACGAGAGAAATTTTCATCTCATATATTACATAACAATAAAAGAGAAGAAGGAGACTGTAGAGAAGAGGGGGAATGAGGAGTTTCCTTCTCTGTAACCTTTTGCCACTAGGACAGGTTTTTATATAAGCAATTGCAATGCTAGGTATTGGATAATGGCTATGCAAGTTATGACGCAAGGATGTCATGTATTGTGTGAGCTTTTACATGTATTACAACCAGATCTAACAAGGCATTTCCATGCTATAAATATATGAAAAGAGTGCAAAGTTAAAATGAGTGATTCATGGTCTTTTGGACCGAAACAACACTTAGGGCTGTGTTATCAAGGTTTCAAGGATCAGACCAATCCGGTCTGTACCACCCAGTCCGTATCGGGATCGATCCGATCCCAAGCCACGATACAACTACACCGAGATCGGTCCCAAGCCACAATACAATAGTAGTATCGGGCTTTGGATTAGACTGGTTGTATCGTAGGGCATTGAATATGACCAGTCCAACTGATACCAGTACTGACTGGCCCAACCAATATCAATACGGACCGACGAATACAACCGATCCAATGACTGATCCAACCGATCCAATAATTTTTTCGTTTTATCCAAGATCCAATAAGTTTTTTTCGTTTTTTTTTTTTAATTTATAATAAATTGGACAATCCAACCAGTATCTCTTTAGACCGGCCCAGTCCCGACTGGTACCATCGGATGACCGGTACCACCAGTTCGACCGATTCAAATTTTTTATTTTTTCTTTTAATTGGACGATCCAACTTTGTACCGGCTGCGGCTAGTATCACCGGTCCGGACCATCACTGAACGACCCCCACTTATTGGTTGGTAGTCTATGAACTAATAACCAGCAATCATATATACAAGCACAAAGCTTGCGGGATACGAGGCACTGCAGAGAAAGTCGATCAGAACCATCATAAACCTTGCTGGTGTTTGAGCTATACCAACTCTTTAAAACATTCCTAAATTGCTGAGATGCTCTCAGGCAACACAGAATTCATATGATCCGACAGAGGTACATGCATTACATTGCTGGAATTGACAGACTCAGCACGACCATAAGAATAATCTGACAAGGCTTGGCAAGAAATTTTGAACTTGCTCACTTTGGAAATAGGTAACAAATGAAGAAAAAAGTTGAGAAACAAATATTAGTCGTCAACAGGAAAAAGGTGAAAACGCCGATGCATATGAAGTTTGAAAATGTACAAATCTATAACACTACCAACTTGACAAAGGTGAAGGACGACACATTTACCGATTCTCATCCATTCTCCGGCAATGCCACATTTGTAATCTAGTCCTTGGACGACTTGTTGATTAGTGATTTGTGGATGTGAGGGATCACACCTCCGCCAGCTATGGTTCCTTTGATCAGGGTATCGAGTTCTTCGTCCCCCCGAATGGCAAGCTGCAAATGCCTAGGTGTGATACGTTTCACTTTCAGATCCTTGCTTGCATTACCAGCCAGCTCCAGTACTTCTGCCGTCAGATACTCTAAAATGGCTGCACAGTACACAGCTGCTGTCGCTCCTACTCTTCCATTTGCTGCAATCCTTGACTTTAGTAGACGGTGAATTCGGCCAACTGGAAACTGCCAAATTCCAAAAGTTACAAACTGGGCATTGATTACTCAGCAGAGTATAGAACACAAATTTTGCACCAGCAAACCCGATAACTATGTGTTCACTGCAATAGTATGCAGGGAGCAGTTGTCCATTAAAGATGCAAAAATATTCACCACCTATTGACTGCAATCAGGACAAGAAAGAGTAATATGTAATATAATTAGGGTGGATTCTTCCGTATACATGCTATACCTCATGGGATTGGACTTCATTATTTCAAGAAGACAACCAAGAACTGTGAATCTCAAATTTTCTGTCATCTAGGCCAAGGTTTTAAATTTCGCCGGCATGCCGGAGAAATATCGGCATTTTCTATTCTGGCGTCACGAAATATGGGGGCGATATTTCCCCATTTCGGCGAAATTTCCCCAGGCTACCCCTAGCGAAATCGAAATTTAAAACCTTGATCTAGGCAGCCAGAAGAGAAAAATAAAATGAACAAAAGATGATAGTGGTGAAGAAAGAAAAAAGGTTGCAATCAGCTAATCAAACCAGGCCCTAAAATAGGAGATTGCCTTGAACAGACCAACACCTTTGACACAGGTAATCCATAAAAACGCTATATCAACATTTAGTTAACATGAGGCATCCTATCCTAGTGAAAAGAGAACCATTAGGTAATTCTGTAACAAAGGAAATCCAGAGTGATAACACTTGGGGGTGCAATTCAGTCGGTTTGGTTCAGTTTAGTGGTCAAACCTAAACCAAACCGAATTACATTACACTAAACCGAAAACCGAACCAAACCGAAATAGAAACCGATTTAGAAAACCAAAAACCAAACCAAACTATAATGAATAAAACCGAAAACCGAGCCAAACCTAAATAGAAACCGAAAAATTCGGTTTTTTGGTTCGGTTTGACAAAATTAATACTATTTTCTATATAAAACACATACACACACACACGTGTGTGTGTGTGTGTGTGTGTGTGTGTGTGTGTGTAATTTATTTCGGTTTTTTGGTTTGGCTTGGTTTAATCGAAGCCTTAACCGAAAACCAAACCAAATTAATTCGGTTTTTTGTTTTCTAAAACATAAACAAACCAAAATGAAAAAAAAAAACAAAAAAACAAATAAACAAAAAACAAAAAAAACAGAAAAACATAAAAACAAAAACAAAAACAAACCAAGACAACTTTTGGGTTTTGGTTCGTTCAATTTTTGGTTTAACTCAAACCAATTGACACCCCTAATAGCACTCATAATTATGGTCAGGTAAAGGAAAATATTAGGCAAGTAATCCATAATATGTCAATGTTTCCAAAATTTGTCACAACTAACCAACAAAACCACACCACGACGACCATCTCCGTCAAAATATTCGAATGGAGTGATTGGTTGAGGGGCATGGGCCTCAAGGCTCTACGCCAATGCCAACAGATCTACAGAAACAACTTCGCTTCATTCTGGCTGCTTTCCAGCAATAATTTTAATTCAACTGAAAAGTTAATTCTTTAACAAACCAGATAAAAGTACTTGGTATATACCAAGCTTCTAAGCTTTACTTACTAAATGCAATTCAGTAATGTATTAGATCCAACCAAAACATCTGAAGTTTATGTCCAAGAAGAGATCACAGAGGATTTTTACAGACATTAACTATTGGACAGAAATCACAATGTATAAGATTCAACCCAGACATCTGTAAGTCTATATCCAAGAAGAGATAACAGGTCCCTACCTTTATAGACATTCGCTATTTGATAGACGTTATCAACGGGCCAAGCACCTCATTGATCATTGCTAAACATAGTAGTAACTGAATATAGCTATGCATTATATAACACTCTCAGTAAGCACATAACATGTGCAGTTAGAATCTCATCTTAAGAATATTGTTTGAAATCTGCATTCTCCACATGTTAAATGTTCACTCTTATTTCTATTGACCAAAACTTATCTCAGTTGACATAAACAGCCTTCTGATGATCCAATTTGTGATGATGGCACACTTATAAATTGGGAGATGCACTCTCCAACATAAAATTGTCCTTTGATCTCAGTAAGGAACTCAGATGATGCAAATTCCCTTTCATATTTTAATCTAGGTTAAGGAGGCCTTGGATTTGCAAAATGTTTTACCCAGTTGGTGTAGTTATAAGAATTGGACATAACAACCATTGAATTCCATATTTAGAATACTATTGCAAAGGAGAACAGTTATAAACATTTCGCTCCAAGTCTGATACTGGAAAACGATACTCATGATAGGTCCATGTCATGGGCAACTAAAAGGTCAAATACTGACCAGACATGTGAACCATTAAAAACAATACTAAGTTTTAATACTGAAGAAGAAAATATTTTCACCTGGTTCGCATTTAGCAATAAACTTAATAAATAAATCTTTTGTTAGTGTCTGAGGCTACTAATTAGATCCAATCCTTAGCAAGGTTTCAAAGTTCATTCATTCTTCCCCTTTTAAAAAGGGATGTTTGGGGACACTTTGAAGAAACTTTTGATTTCGCATAAACTTTTGACATTAAAGGAAAAAACTCGAGGAAATCATGGAAAAATCCAAAATTTTGGTGAACATTAGGAAATTAAAGTAGCTACAACAACAACAAAAATCTTATCCAACCAGTTGCTACAACAATAAGAATAATGCTCAGCCATCCATCTCCCACCAAATTATGTATATCTAAATCATCTTTGACCAACTCCATCCATGTCCATTTCAGTCTTCCTCTCATCCTTGTAGACCCTTCAGTATCGGTATCTCAGTCACAAAATGATGTTGTCCCAGCGAGAGTTCCAGGTCCTTCTCAGGAAAGGGTTATGCACCCCCTTGCACCTTCTCACAAATCATAAGCACTTTGTTAGGTCCCCATTTATATGCCTAAACATCTGAACATTCTTTCTTATATCTATCTCCTATTAGGTGCTGCTTTCTCTTGCTGTGAACTTCTTATGGCCTCTCTTTCAGCTGGATGTTAAGAATGTGTTTCTCCATAGAGATCTAAAAGAAGTTTATATGACTCCTCCAGGCTTTAGAAGGCATCGTTTGCAAGTTAAAGAAATCCATCTATTGATTGGAGCAATCACCTAGAGCTTGGTTTCAGAGGTTCAGCAATATCATGAAGAAACCAGGGTGTATTTAGAGTCGTACAAATCAAACTCAATTCTTAAAGACGTGTGATAATTACATTATTGCATGATAGTGTGGATAACATCGTTCCCACGGGGAATAATGTACAAGAAATTCAAGAGTTTGAAATTAACGACCTAGGAGATTTGATTTATTTCTGGGCCATAGAAGTTACAAGCTCATAGAAAGGTACATTCATATCACAGAGGAAATATACCTTGGATTTGCTAAAGTCTACAAGGAAATTGAGAGCTCGGGCAATGGATGCACCAATTGAACCCAATCACAGGTTGAACCAGAGTGAGTGAGACCAACTATCAAATAAAGAGATGTTTCAGAGGCTAGTTGGGTTACTGTACCTGCTACTAACTATACTTGATACTGCATATGCAGTTAATGTGGCGAGATAAAACATTCACGAACCTCGAGTCCCTCACTTGGAAGCTGCCGAGACTGAGAGGAACTTGAGGTATTTACTTGAAAGGTTCACATGGAAATGGGTTGTTTTTTTGTTTTTTGTTTCCTGAAAAATGGTCACTTGTGAGTAGAAGCCTACACGAATGCTGATTGGACTGGTGCCATCGATGATCATTGGTCTACTGCTGGCTATTGTATAATAGTTGGAGTCAACTAAGTCGTTTGGAGTAGCAAAAAACAGCCTATAGTAGCAAAGTCAAGTGCATAGGCATAATACATAGTTATGGAGCATGGAGTTGCTGAGTAGTTAAGGACTCTTTTGAGAAATCTTGGGTAAAAGCCGACTACTATCTGAAATGTCTGTGAGGCTATATTGTGATAACAAGGCAGCAATTAACATAGTACACAATCCAATCAGCTTAATAGAACCAAACACATTGAAGTTGATCAGCACTTCATTAGGGACGAAGTGGATTCAAATGAAGTAGGTTCACCATCTATAACTATAGATGACCAGCTAGCTAATTTTCTAGCTAAAACGATTCTTAAAACAAAGTTGGATCATATACTATTCAATCTGAACATGATTTGACATATGTGCTCAGCTCGAGGGAGAGTGATGTAAATATAATTATAAGTTGAGTATTTTTGTACTTTTTTGCTGCTCTATTATAACAGGGAATAGGGCCGCCTAGGCCTAAATTTTTCTCTTTATCAGTTTTCTCTCTTCTCATCTCTTCGTCCATAGCTCTTTCCTCTCTCTCACTCTCTAAAACCAACACTTCACAACTAATAGGAAAGGAGATAATGGTTCCCTTGGAGTAACCCTCTCAAGCTAAGCAAATGTCCTTCAGACACATCATTGAAGACAATAGAAAACGAAGGTGAGAAATGCACACTCTAATCCATGCCCTCCATATGTAACCAAAACCCAAGTATAGTAGATTGTCCAAAAATTCTGAATCCAAATGATCACACCCCTTTTCTAAATTGATTTTCCAAATGAATCCAGCCTGTCCCAATCTGATTCTGAAACTTCACATGTCACAATCCACTATCTGTCGACTCTGAACAAAGGCTCCTTGATAAGCCCCAATTACTTTGTCCTTCGCACACTTCATCCATGCTGCCAAAACTTTAGCCACTCTCTTGTAGAGGCTGAGTATAAGACTAATTGGTCAGAAATCCTTATGCTCTTGTGCCCCGTTTTTCTTGGGAATAAGAGAAATGAATGTAGCATTAGAAGACTTATCCTATTTGCTACTCATGCAATTACTCTGATACTTTCATGATATTCTTCTTTAAAGTGCCCCAGTAAGTCTTATAAAAGGCAATCAAGAACCTATCCGGTCCTAGGGATTTATTTCCATTCAAGGCTTCTATAGCCTTCCACACCTTTGTTTACCACTCTGCACTAGTCAAACTAATACTATTATTAACTTGGATCCCCACATAAGAAAACCTAGCAAAATCCTCTTTAGACAATAGCCTTTCATAGAAGTTGACCGATTCCTCCACCATCTCTAATAAGATGTCTACGGCCTCCTTCCCCTTGTTTCTCAACAAGGATCTTGAGATCTCGATCAAACCTCTTCCAATGGGTTCTAATATCTCCTTATTCCATATAATCAGCTTGCATTAATTTCCCCAACCTTCAAAGTTTATAGAGCTTCACCAATCTTCAACAACTGTTTTAAACTATGATCTAGCAGCCATATATTTCAAACTTAAAAAGGAGAACCCTTCTATTGGGGACTGTCTCAAAAAAATAGAGACATGGTCAGAACAAGAGTTAGGTAAAGCTTCTTGGATGAAGTTACTGAACTTAGAAGCCCACTTTGATGAGATTAAAGACCTGTCCAATCTGCAGAGAATGGGAACATCTTGTCCATTAGACCAAGTAAATTTTGCAACGTTTAGAAGTAAGTCCAGCAGTTCATGTCTACCAATAAAGTCTACAAAATCAAACATACATCCCAAGAACCTTTGGCTAGTCTCACCTCTCTTCTCGAAGTAATAGAAACAAGCATAAAAAACACCAACCCAACACCCAAGGTCTATCACACTATTTCACCTTGTCCAACTCTTCCCACATTCCTACTCTCCCTTGTGTTTGGTTTCATAAATAAAAACCACTCAAATGCTATTAAATAGTCTATTGTTCCAAAAACAAATAATGCCCTCAGCGCCCCTATTGATGACATCATTTCCCATCGAAAAGAATAATCTTCAAACCAGGGCATAACATCCCACAATTGAAAAGTGCTCCACTTTGGACTCCTGTAAAAGAGCATCTCTTCTCTGTATTGTTTAGTAACTATGCTTAACCAACACCTTGCGCTCTGGCTCATTAAGACCCTTGATGTTCCAAGAGAGCTCTAATTTTGAATCTAAAGGCAACATCCCTCCCTCCCTCCCTCTCTCCCTCCATTCCTTTGAGATTTAATATTTCTCCCCCCTCTGAAGCTTCTTCTAATTGCCACTTCTCCTTCTCCAAAACATGATAAGCTCTAAAACCCTCGATTATTTGTTCCAAACCCAAGTCCCGATCCTCCAACGATTTAAAAACGTGATGTCATGATCCTCTCCTCTCACAAAAAATAAACCCAATTCATCCCTGTAATGACCAAGAACCCTTAAGAAATTTTTCCCTTTTTGTTTGTTTTATTTTGCCTATTTTTACTTATTATTTTGTGCGTATGACTTGAGGTATAATCAGACTTAGGGTGTTACGTGTAACTAATTTTACTATGTGGGGGTTTTTCTGTTACTTTTACAAGTATGGGGTTAAGTGTGTAAATTGGGTCTTTGGTTTGATTTGCTCAACGCACGACAGTGCGTTGAACTGGTTTTGAGGGATAACGGAGATGTGGGGTGAGGTGGCCTGGTTTCGTGCGTTGAGGGAGAGATAGTACGGGAGTTAACTTCCTACTCACCCCATTCCATTTGGTTCATTCTAGTCTAAGAGAGTAGAGAGTTTGAGAAGATAAGAGGTTAGAGAGAGTTTAAGGAAGAAGAGAGAGTTGTTGAATTTCTGTTTCTGGGCTGTGTGCAGTAGAGAAGACGTGAGGAAGAAGAAGAGGAGGAGCACCATTCAGAGGATTCCTTCATTGCTAGCCTCATCCAAATCTAAGGTAAGTAGTTTATCCGGTTTCCGTTGGGATGACATATACAATGATATGATTTTTCTGTCATGATTAAGCATGTTTATGGTTTAGCAATTTCTGGACTTATTCATTTAATCCATGGAGACATGTTCTGCTGATTTTAGCACAACATGATTCGACCTTGTTTTCCATATGTATATGCGTTTTTGGTTACTGAACTACATGATATGATTATTTGCCTCTTGGTATTTCAGTTCACAAGGAAACTGCAGATTCGATGTGATTATTGAATTGGATGCATGTCTTTTTGTTTCAAATGATTTCATGAGGCTAATGCGTATGTTTTAGATAGGGTTTTACCCAGAAAATTAGTCTGATACTCTGTTAGAACCCTGGTTATGAGAACCCAATTAAACAGAGCAGAATAGAGCAGCAGTGATTCAGTCACTGTCTGCAGGAATGTCGATCGATCGGAAAAGTTGATCGATCAGAAAAAGTCGATCGCTCTAACGTCGATCGATCGGGAAACACGATCGATTGAAATTAGCGATCGAGCGACAAAGTCGATCGATCGGAATGGATCATTCACAGATGTGCGTCTGA
>JAUPMG010073250.1:0-13099 GCA_031762675.1 Pachysandra terminalis
TAGCAATAGATCCCGAAGGTCATACCTCGTGATCCGTGCCATCCCACCTTGGGATCTGAGTCACCGGGATCCAGGGCGTGACATCAGTCCACCGAAGCCTCTGCCGACCGACTTGTAATGTACACAGTGAATAGTAATTTCGTGTGGATGACCTAGATGGATGGTGTGGGGCTTCGGCCGTTGTTGTTGTTGTTGGTTTCTGGAAGCAAGACATGACCATGGTGAGTCAATCTTGTTGTTCCGAGGTTCTTGTTGTCACCATTTCCATCTTAGGTTGATCCCGTGTAGTTGTGGACAAGTGGTAATCTATTGATTGTTGTGTTGTTGTGATAACGAATGGAAACTGGTGAACGTGTACAATCAAATTATCCGAGCGTATGGGCGCTCGGATAGTTTCTTTTGTAAGCCTTCACTTGATATTCTCTTAGTGCATTACATACTTGGTTGATGTCTATTGGTAAGTGTACCGGGAGGTGGAAATCTATGGAGAAACAACTGCGATACTCCGGACCGGGTTGACTATATACCTTGTGGGGTGAAAGGGCCCACTTAAACTAGGGTAGGATGCTTGCAAGCGCCTATACAGGTTCGCTACCCCTCGAGTATTGCACACTCAAAAATTAGCCGTACTGTATGGTAGCCTTCATGCCATGGGTTAGTGCCCAGAAGGGAGAGGGGATTCCGGTAATTCCTTGGATACGTCCTAAATCAGCTATTGTTGTTGGAAGTGTTGTATGAGGTCTACTTACCATGCGAAGTTAATCTTAGCTCATTACATTGTGCATATCTATCATTGCTTGTGTGTGATACTCATTGCATTCATCTTTGGTCAGGTGAATGTCTTCATATCATGTCATATCATCTCATTTAAGCTACTCATCTTGTATTGGATCATGTTGGACTTGTTATTGGATTATTAATGTACTAACCCTTGTAATTGATTTCCATTAGAGGATGGGTGAACATTTCATGTTTTCTTACTGAGCATCATAGGCTCACGCAACGATTTATGTTGTAGGATGGGAAGAAAAAGGACCGCTTTAGTTGGAGATGATGTTGCAGTTGGCCTTGACTTGCTGTTTTCCTTAGTTTTCAGTTTATTGCTTTACACTCCCGAGGGAGTTAGACTTTATTTATGATGTTTTTATGAGTAGTTGATCCTGTGGGACGTAGTTGTTGATTTTATTTTGTTTTAGGCCCAGCTGAGGCCCGTACATTGTTTTATTAACATTTGATTTTACTTTGGATTATTATGTCATAGTTACTTTCGCACTCTGATCTTATTTAAATGAAAGTGTTACTACTTTTATTTTGCTTATGTTGTCGTGGAAATCCGCGGTCCAGTTTTGGATCCTTAAGGTCTCACCTTGAGATTCGTGCAATTTCCTCATTGGGATTCATGCCACAGGGACAGGGTGTGACAGATTGGTATCAGAGCATAAGGTTTGCTCAGAGTATGGTTATTATTGTTAGAAACTAGTAGTACTAGGTATCACATAGAAACTGAAGGATAAGTAGAGAAACATAGAAAGAACTATTGGATTGTGTGTTGTGTACTATTGTTTGTTGTTGTGATTATATGTGTACTTTATGCTTACTAGGAGGTGTACATTGTTGAGACCTAAATGGCTATTCGGGTGTGTAGATGATAGGAAGGAGGAGGAACGCTACCATGGGGGAGAATTCATCTACTAGGACTTAGGCTTATATGAACCCTCAGATGGTGAGTGTATTTCAGATTTTGGGTGATCTGGCTGCTCACCAAAGCGACCAGATGGAACGCCAGGCGATGTTAGAGTAGAGGAGGGTGCAGAGTTCAGCGAAGACTTGGCTTGAGAAGTTCAATAAGTTGACCCCACCAACGTATGCAGGACGGGGAGAGCCTCACTATGCAGAGGACTGGCTACTTGACATAGAGTGGATCTTCAGGACTATGGAGCGCCCGGAGCCGCAGCGCGTGTCCCTTGTTACTTTCTTGTTGAAAAGGGAAGCCCTTCACTGGTGGAAAATGATCGTGAGGAGCCTGACATCCGAGATGACGTCGGAGCAGTTTCGTCTACAGTTTCTGGAGAACTATCTACTAAGTAGCTACAGGAGGCAGTTGGCTTCCGAGTTCATGCGACTGGAGCAGGGCACTCTCACGGTGGCCCAGTACGAGGACCGGTTCGCGATGCAATCCAGATACGCACCTCATATGGTTGCTAATGAGGCAACCAAGGCAGCCAGGTTCGAGGAAGGTCTACGGCCCGCTATTCGATCCAAAGTTGTTCCTCAGCGTCTGAAGACCTACGCAAAAGTCCTAGAGTACGCTAGGCATGTGGAGCAAGATATGGACAATCTGCAGCACCGAGGGATCAGCCCAAGTCAAACAGGATTGGCAGAGTGGCGGTGGGAGATACCAGCCCTATCACTCTAGACCAATCTGGGACAGGCAGCAGAGATTGGATTCTCGATGAGAGAGGACTCCCCACCCAGAGGTAGGGAAACACCTGTAGCACCTGCAGTGCCAGTACGTTATGCACCACGTTAGCCCCTACCACCTCAGGACCAGATGTTCTCGGGGAGAGAGAAGATGACTTGCCACAACTGAGGCAAGGAAGGACACCTCCAGGGATTTTGCAGAGCACCGCGGAGAGATGGACGACCTACAACTCAGCACAGCAGAGTTCATGCCCTGACCGACACCTACGTATCTTGAGACAACGGTGCTACGAATGTCGTGGTGGAAGGTATCATTCATTTGTTTCATACTCCAGTTCGCGTGTTATTTGACTCTAGTACATCCCATTCACTTATCTCCACTAGTTGCATGGCTTTTCTGGGATTACACCCTAGTGTGTTAGAGTATCCTTTGTGTATTGCCAACCCATTTGGGGGTATCGCAACTCTTCACCAAGTTTGTAGAACTTGTGTGGTAAGGTTAGGTGACCTTAACTTGGAGGCAGATCTTATTGTATTAGATATGCTGGAGTTCAAGGTGATCCTTGGGATGGATTGGCTTTCATCCTATCATGCTAAGACTAACTGTTTTGAGAAATCGGTTTCGTTTTGTCTTCCTGGAGACCGATGCTTGACTTTCCGTGGATTGGAGAAGGATCGTTACCAGTCCAATTCCTATTTGCTACGGAAAGCGTTCAGAAGCTATCCTTAGAGGAGATTCCTATGATGAGAGACTTCGGTCACGTATTCCAAGATATTCTGAGTTTACAACCTAAAAGAGAGGTAGACTTCTGCATCGAGCTTATTCCTGGTACAAGCTCCATTTTGCTCGTGACTTACAGAATGGCACCAATCGAGATGCAAGAGTTGAAGGCTCAATTAGACAAGTTGATTGCCCTTGGATTCATTAGGATCAGTACATCACCTTGGGGAGCGCCAGTTTTCTTTGTGAAGAAGGACAGTTCTTTACGGCTTTGCATCGACTACAGACAGCTGAACCGAGTCACTGTGAAGAACAAGTATCCGCTGCCAAGGATTGATGATTTGTTCGTCCAGTTGAGGGGAGCACAGTACTTCTCAAAGATTGACTTGAGATCTAGGTATCATTAGCTGAGGATTCAGGACAAAGATATTCAGAAGATAGTCTTTCATACCCGATATGGTCACCAAGAGTTCGTTGTCATGCCATTCGGATTGACGAACGCACCTGCAGCCTTCACGGACCTTATGCACCGGGTGTTTCGATCTTTTCTTGATCGCTTTGTGGTGATTTTCGTGGATGATATTCTGTGTATTCGAGATCTATGGAGGAGCATGAGGAGCATCTACAGATTGTCCTTCAGACCTTATTGCACCAGCATTTGTATGCTAAATTGGAGAAGTGTGACTTCTGGAAGGAAGAGGTCAAGTTTCTTAGGCACGTGGTATCCAGAAATGGTATTTCTGTGGATCCAACCAAGGTTGAGGCAGTTCTTGGTTGGGAGCAACCTAAGAATGCTTTGGAGATCAAGAGTTTCCTAGGTCTTGTGGGTTACTACAGGAGATTATCGAGGGATTCTCATCGATTTCGGCACCTTTGACTCTCTTGACTATGAAGGATGTCAAATTCGTTTGGGACGAGAAGTGTGAAGCTGCTTTTGAGGAGCTGAAGAAGAGATTGACGTCGGCACCCGTTCTTGTTGTGCCAGTTGCACGCTAGAAGATGGAAGTCTACATCGACGTGTCATTGAAAGGTTTGGGAGTTGTTCTTATGGAGGAGGGGCGTATAGTGGAGTTTGCTTTACGGCAACTTAAAGTTCATGAGCACAATTACCCTACTCATGACCTAGAGTTGGCCACTATCGTTTTCTCTTGGAAGCTTTGGAGGAACTACCTGTATGGTTCGAGCTGTTTTCGGATCATAAGAGCTTGAAATATATTTTCACTCAGAAGGATCTAAATATGCACTAGAGGAAGTGGTTAGACCTTGTGGCAGACTACATTTTGACACTTAGCTACCATCCTGGGAAGGCTAACGTGGTGGCAGATACTTTAAGCCGCGTGGAGTTCTTGCATAGTTGATGAGACAGGAACGGAGACATCAGGAGGCTGTCTCAGACTTGGGATTCCAGCCTTCGGATCAACAGTGTTGTGGGTACTTGTTCAGCCTGTGGCCAAACCATCACTAGAGCAGCAAATTGCAGAGCTTCAGAATAGTGATTTGGATCTACTAGCAGTTGCAGCGGACGATAGCAGGCCAGAATGGATTGTTCATCCAAAAAGTTTGATCAGATTTCAAGGTAGACTTTGCATACCAGAGGACAAGAACGTCAAGAGAGAGATCTTGGACGAGGCACACAAGTTGCGTTACTCCATTCATCCAGGGAGCACAAAGATGTACAGGGATCTACGTCAAAATTTCTGGTGGCTAGGCATGAAGAGAGAGATCGCTCATGTCAAGAACCAAACTGGAAACGTCATTGGAGATCCCAAATTTGAATTCGTAACTCTCACCCCAAACAAAGCTTAGAAGTGGATAAGCAATATCTGGCCAAGAAGCTAAATAAAACGGATAGTATAAAAGATATAAGTTATGAATCACTAAAGTTCTTAAAATAATATCCATTACAATCAATCTTCAAACAAGCAGTGGAAATTTATACAAGTCTAGTGTTTTCAAATCAACTCCTACTATATGATCAAGTAAAAACCTTAAATAGAAAATCCTAACGAAGACTAACGTCTATAAGAGATCAAATATCAGAGTAGAGAGAAATATCAGGAAAATCAAATTAAGGGATAACAGTATGATAAAGAAGTCCATTTAAATTCAAGTAATAAACAAAGGAAAGAAAGTTGATAAAATACAAGTCCAACATTAAGTTATAGTCTCGATAAGAACATTTATACAACAAGAAGTTTATACAACTGAAAATTCAAATAAGAATATTACTAACTATTACATTCCATCAAATAAATATAAACAGCTGCTACATCTTCATCCGGGCTTCATCTCGATCTTCATCTAATGCACCTGAAATGTGGTTACTTAAAAAGCATGAGCTACACTAGCCAGTAAGTAAATAACTTCACAACTATGCGAGATTAGCACAGAATCTAGTTATTACTCAATAATTCCAGTTCACACAACAACAAATCAATTAAATGAAATGATATGCATGAGGTCGATTATTAATTAATGCATGTTGTGCACCTATTTTACAATAATCACCAAATGTGATCTAACAAACATTCTAATATGCATAGAGTCCACAAAGACCAATCCGTCTTTGGGTAAGATGCCTTAATGGATCATCCCCCAAAGATAAGATCCTTTCTGACTAGTAGTCGTACGTGTTGGTTCCATCATATGATCTCAATCTTGCTACACAAGGATGCTCACTCAGATTCCATCCCCAGTAAGGTAGAAATAACAGATTATTCTATGTGCACAACATAGTTTCGAGTGGTTTCAACCTAGAGAGACACAAGCACCTCACCTTATTTTCGATCATAGGGACGAATCCCAAGGCATCAACTCAAAACTTCCTCAGAGAACCACACACTACAGAACAACTATTAGAGCTCACTCATAGGATTCGGATATTGGGTCTTACCAACAAGAAGTGCCCTCACCTATCATCTTTCCTCATGTCTCTTGGGATCATCACCTAGGACGTATCCCGCACCATGGGAGATAACAAACAATTGGTCTATTGGGATGATCAGTCCCTCAACCCACATAAATCTAAGTCTCCTCACTTATTAAGATTTCCAGATCATAATACTCTCATGTAAAAATCAGGAGTCCCAGAAATATGGACTCTGGAACAGGGTATTACTCATAAACCAAATCCATGGTCAAGAGCCAATGCAGTGCATGTGAGTGGGTGCACATTAGCTAACCATTCAATTCTTTGTGTACAAGGTGTAATAACAAGCAACAAGCATGTAGATCATTTAATTCACAAACAATATGAATTACATCTAAGTAACAAGAATAGTGGAACCATAAAGAGAAAGTCATATAAAGTAATCTATGTATTCATGTGGAATGCATCAGATGCATTCGGTTATGTGTACATTATCCATCCCAAACCAACCTTCATAATCATCAACACATAAAGTCCATAAGGAGGCATGTACAGTAACAATCGCCCCGAACTTCTCATAACATCATACTAGATAACATTACATTAATCCTAGGTAACGTGCAAGATACATTATGATTAACTAAAGAGCATACACCACACACATTCCATGTGTTATCGTACCAAATTCACTGAACCAAATCGTTGAGTGTGAATCACATTATCAATCATACTAGTGTGTGAAATCATCAATTCCAATGACAGATCCAACAAAGTGTAACACCTAACAAACATCATAAAATAAGGAAAAGTCCTCAGGTTCGGCGAGGTCTTCGGCGACCACTTCGGCGCACTGAAGCTTGCCTCGATGACCTGCTCAGCGGACCGAACTGAGATTCGGCGAAAAATCCAGGGGACTAGTTCTCGACGACCTATTCGGCACCCTCTTCGGCGCACCGAAGCCTATTCGGCGTGCCAAACTAAGTCTCGACGTGTTCATGCTCGGCGATATGTTCAGCCAACCGAACAATACGCCCGTGGCCCAAAATATGTTCGGCGAGCCGAGGAGGCCGCCGAACGTCGCGAACACCCCAAAATCAAGGGGATTCTCCCCAAATTGAAAATACAACCGAGGGAAACCATATGTATGCATTTGTAATCTAAATCCAATACATTTCATATTCTAATCATGATATTAAACCAACATTCTAGATCAATACATTCAATTCATTTTTCCAACTTCCATTACAACCAAAGGATACCAGTATATGCAATTATAAATCAAATCTAACACAATTTATTCCTAAAAACATGCTTCTAAACTAATATTCTAAATCAAAGCTTTCAACCATTCCTAAACATTCAAGGGGCATGCATAAACTAGAAATTAAGGAGAATGAACATGAAAACTACCTTAATCAAGAATAAGAGTGAGATTATCTACTTACTTTGATGAAGAAGATGCAAAAAAAAACCCTCAAGCAAGAAAACCCCTCTCTCCTTATCCTCCTTCAAGCTCCAAGCCAAAACCCCCCAAAACAAAACAAGCAAATGAGAGAATCCCTTGAGATTCTCTCCCTCTCTCTCAAACCAAACACTCTAGCCACATGTCTAAATCCTAGGCTTCCAAACCAAACCACTCCAAATCTCAACCTACAAACTCACCTACTCAAATCTCACCCTCCAAACACACCAACTCTCATCCTAGCCTTACACCTCACCACTCCAATCACTCTCATCCTAACCTCTCAAACACAACCACTCTCTCTCTCCAACAATCCTCACCACACAAACAAACACACTTAAACTAAACCACACAAACACACACAAATCTCAAATAAATCAAGGCCACACATAAAAAATCATGATTTAAATGATCAAACACAAAGTCAAACATAGAAGGGGCCATGCTACTGTGTGTAGCACCAAATCCAAACAAACACAACATGCATGATCGCATGGTCGGATCTAATCCGATCGGCGATCCAACAAAAGGAAACAATTATCACATGATATAAATATAAACATGCACAATTCGGAAGAGTAGAGCAGCAACAACATTTTATTTCCTAATTAACTGCTAAATTTAAGCTATCTGGCCCATAACAACATGTTCTAATCAGTTTTAATGACCTAGGGGTTTCTAGTGTATTTTATGTGATCAAAGATTTTTAAGTGATCTAAACTAAAGTACTAAATGAAATGAAATTATCAATATCATTAAATTACTATTTTACTCTAATATTTTCAAGTTAATATTTTTATGGATTATTTCAGGTTATTACAGCTCAACGTGTAGCACGGTGTCTCACTTGCCAATAGGTGAAAGCTGAGCACATGAGATCAGCACGACTTCTACAACCATTGCTGATTGCAGAATGGAAGTGGGAGCACATCACCATGGACTACGTGATCGGACTACTGAAGACTCGCGGGTGCCTGGATTCGATTTGGGTGATCGTTGATCGATTGACCAAATATGCTCATTTTCTACTAGTTCAAACTTCAGCTTCAACTGAGGAGATTGCTAGACTGTACATTCATGAGATTTTGTGACTACACAAAGTTCTAGTCAGCATTGTATCAGATCGTGGGTCTTTATTCACTTCCAGATTTTGGGAACCATTGCAGAAGGCTTTGGGTACGAGACTTGATTTCAGCACCGCTTATCACCCGCTGACGGTCAGACGGAGAGAGTCAATCAGGTCCTTGAAAACATGTTGCTAGCTTACGTGATGGATTTCGAAGGAAGTTGGGAAAAGCATCTACTATTAATGGAGTTTTCGTACAACAACAGCTTTCATGCTAGTATAGGCATGGCACATTTTGAAGCGTTTTATGGTCGGCCGTGTCGTTCACCTATGTGTTGGTCAGAAGTGGGAGAGGACAGCATCCTTGGACCCGAGCTAGTGTAGCAGAGCATCTAGAAAGCGAAACTCATTCGGGAGAGACTGAAGGCAGCACAGAGTAGGCAGAAGAGCTATGCAGACAAGAGACGGCGAGAGCTAGAGTTTACTATAGGAGATCGCGTACTTCTCAAGGTTTCACCGTTGAAGGGAGTTATGCATTGAAGGAAAGAAAGGGAAGTTAGCACCTCGTTTTGTCGGACCCTTCGAGATACTCGAGCTTATTGGACGTGTTGCCTATCGAGTAGCCTTACCGCTTCAATGGTCAGCATTCATGACGTGTTCACGTCTCACTTCTACGGAAATACGAGCCAGACCCTTTGCACGTATTAGATTGGACGCAATTATAGCCACAAGAAAACGTCACTTATGTTGAGTAGCCGATGCGGATCCTAGATCGTAAGGAACAAGTGTTGCAGATGAAGACTATACAATTAGTGAAGATTCAATGGGAACATCATGACGAGACAGAAGCTCCTTGGGAGTGAGAATTGAAGATTCGAGAGCACTACCCACATTTGTTCACAGATTGAGGTACGCAAATTTTGGGGACGAAATTCTTTTAAGGGAAGGTTGTAATGACCTAAATCCACTAAAGGATCGCCCATATTTAATGGTTTGAATTTTGCAGAATTTAATGATATTTTTCTGTATTTATTTGATATATAAATAATATTACAAAGCTATTTGGATAATTGTGTAAAGCTATTAATTAGTTTGGAGTTATTTTGATAATATGATAAGTATGAGGGACTGATTTGAATAGAATCAAATCAGTTGAGAGTTTCTGTTTTGAATGCACGACCAAAGGGGAAGTGCAAATCTTTTTGGGAGGTTTGCTTGAGTTTTGGCACTAAGGGTTTAAGAGAATTAGGGTTTCTTATTCTCTCCTCATTGCTTTTAAATTCAAGATCTGAGTTCTAGAGAGCTATTGAATAGAAGAAGAGAAAAAGAATAAGAACAAGATTTCGTGGAGAACGTGAAAGTCGAGGCTTGTGGAGGTTAAGATCATTGCAGCCCTTTTCTCACAACGAAGAGCGTTCCTAAGAGTGTTTAGATACTCAAAACGATTAAGTTAAGTTGCGTGGGGTGATCATAGTTCTTTTGTTGAAATTGATTACTAATGTTTTTTATCCGAATGAATGTTTGATTATAATGTTGCTTGAATGATTAGATCTTTGTTATATTTGTTTTTGAATGTTCTATTGATGTTTAATGACGTTTTCGGAAGCCTAGAAGTAAGTATATGTTGTTTTGATTGTATTGGATAGCATAAGTTTAGATTCGAGACCTAAAGAACACCGAGAAAAACCCATAAATCAAGCAGGTTGGCAGGCTTCGGTCCACCGATCCCTCTGTTAACAGAGACCATTTTATAGGCTTATTTTTCTATTCAGCAGGTATCGGTCCACCGACGCCTTTGCCGACGACCCTGCAGTTTCACAGTGAGGTTCGGTCCACCGACACCTCTGCTAACAGAGACATGTTTCTAGACCATTTTGACCCTTCAGCATACCTCGGTCCACCGACGCCTCTGCCGACCGACCTGTAATGTGCACAGTGAATAGTAATTTTGCATGGATGACCTAGATGGATGATGTGAGGCTTCGACCGTTGTTGTTGTTGGTTTTCGGAAGCAAGACATGACCGTGGTGAGTTAGTCTTGTTGTTCCGAGGTTCTTGTTGCCACCATTTCCATCTTAGGTTGATCCTGTGTAGTTGTGGACATGTGGTAATTTATTGATTGTTGTGTTGTTATAATAACGGATGGAAGCTGGTGAACGTGTACAATAAAATTATTCGAGTATATGGGCGCTCGAATGGTTTCTATTGTAGGCCTTCACTTGATATCCTCTTAATGCATTACATACTTGGTTGATGTCTATTGGTAAGTGTATCGGGAGGTGGAAATCTACGGAGAAACAACTGCGATGCCTCCAGACTGGGTTGACTATATACCTTGTGGGGTTCGAAAGGGCCCACTTAAACTAGGGTAGGATGCTTGTGAGCGCCTATACAGGTTCGCTACCCCTCAAGTATTGTACACTCGAAAATTAGCTGTACTGTTTGGTAGCCTTCGTGCCATGGGTTGCGCCTGGAACGGAGAGGGGATTCCGATAATTCCTTGGATAGGTCCTAAATCGACCATTGTTGTTGGAAGTGTTGTATGAGGTCTACTTACCATGCGATGTTAGTCTTAGTTCATGACATTGTGAGTGTCTATCATTGCTTGTGTGTGATACTCATTGCATTTATCTTAGGTCATGTGAATGTCTTCATATCATTTCATATCATCTCATTTAAACTACTCATCTTGTATTGGATCATGTTGGACTTGTTATTGGATTATTATTGTACTAACCGTTGTCATTGATTTCCTTAAGAGGACGGGTGAACATTCCATGATTTCTTACTAAGCAGCATAGGCTCATGCAACGTTTTATGTTGTAAGATGGGAAGAAGAAGGACCGCTCTAGTTGGAGATGATGTTGCAGTTGGACTTGACTTGCTGTTTTCCTTACTTTTCAGTTTATTGCTTTACACTCTCAAGGGAGTTTGACTTTATTTATGACGTTGTTATGAGAAGTTGATCCTGCGGGACGTCGTAGTTGATTTTATTTGGTTTTAGGCCCAGCTAAGGGTGGTACATTGTTTTATTAACATTTGATTCCACATTGGATTATTATGTCATAGTTCCTTCCGCACTCTGATTACTTAAATGAAAGTGTTACTACTTTTATGTTGCTTATGTTGTGGTGGCAATCCGCGGTCCAGTTGTGGATCCCAAAAGTCTCACCTTGAGATCAGCGCAATTCCCTCATTAGAATTCGTGCCATAGGGACGGGGTATGAGAGAAATTCATTACCATCAACAAGTATTACGAAGAGGGAAAACATTCAACCATCATACATTGGAACGAATGGTTAAGCATACATCCAAAATAAACACATGTAAAAGCAGAAAATAACAAAGGGTTACACTGAAAAGAAAATGACTAGTAATCACGTAAATAAAATAAATGATGACATAAGTAACACAAAAAATAGAAATATACAAGTAAGGAAGAGATGTAGTAAAATATTAGTATGAAAAGCTTATATTCATTGAGAAAATGAATGCAGTAAAATATTGATAGGATATATGTGTAGATATTCATGATCTGTGTAGTGAAACAAGGAAACGTATATAATCACATAAGTAAATAAAAAAAAATACGAAGTGTGTAGTACAAATGTTGTTAAGAAGATGTACAGTGAACAACAAAATCAATGAAATGTTGACGAATGGATGCGAATACAAAAATGCCAAGTGAAATAGTAATAGCAATTGTAGAAATACAAACGAACCCAAAATAATTAGGAATAATCTAAGGAGTTCTAAAGGAGAGGAAAGAATGGGACAAAATGCACATGCTCAATTCTAAGTACACAAAAGTAAAACAACACAAAATTTATCAACATTAAACAAATATCACATAGAGGAAACACATTGCAATATTACACTAGAAAGGGAGGGGCCAGTACAAACTACCCAAAAAGCACACACATGATAAGCAAGAAACTAATGTTTAATACACTGTGAGAAAAAACCCAAAAATATGCAGAAAGGAAAACACTACAACTGAAAAAAAAAATTAAAACATCTAAAGAGTGTCCTCAGGAAGAAGTGAAGTTGTTTACCGAGTCGGTCACCAAGAAAAGCAAGAATAAAAAATTTAAAATTACAATGTTTAACAAAATATAAGAATCCAAAGTATCACATCAAACCATCCAAAACCAAGATTTAAAAATTGATTAGACGAACGCTTAGATTCATCAGGGTATGGGTCTCGGTCCAGATCTGCCATGAAAAGTGACTTCTCTAAACATAGATCCAATTAGCAACTTGGTGTGATTATATAAAATGTTATATACATAATAAAATAAAGTGATTAAATAATTGCATATTATTATTCTCTTTATTTAAATATAATCCAATTCCTACCAAATTCTCAAATTTCTCAGTCCAATGCATTTGCAACTACATTGACCTTAAAATTTGAAAATTAGTTAGTATTAGAGTTCGAAGTACTTTAAAATAAATTCAATCAGCAAAACATAAGCCTTATATTATCACATCCTTTAATAACATGACAATCCAGTATACTTAACAGAGACTTCATCCTAGTAGCTTCTACCTTAGAAT
>JAUPMG010073272.1:0-13097 GCA_031762675.1 Pachysandra terminalis
GACAATTTGCAACGTACTACAAAACATAGGGCTCGCTTAAATTTTTAAGAAATTGAGGTAGGGCAATTGCCCCCTCTCGCCTCTACGTAGCTCCTCCCCTGCTCATACTACTTACTTTTGATACTAGTCAAGTTAATATGAAGATTTTGCTTCTTTCCAACAAATATTTTGGTTTAGGAACAATAAAAACATATCAACAAATACTTTAATTTAGGAACAATAAAAACATATCATGCTAGCAATCTAAAGGGGCTTCAAAACACATAAAGAGTGTTGTTTGACTCATGACATGGAAAATCCTTGTAAAAGAAGGGTCAAGCACAATATATTAAAATGAGAAAAGAAATGGTCTTGACAATAAAGCACTTGGTGTGCCAATATATAGGTTAGACCTCTAGATTTAACAATTGTTCCAATGTAACTGTGTGGAATGGCTCTATAAAAGGTGGCTGAAAAACTGATAGACCTTGAGACACTTTTTGCATGGTTGGCTGTGACTTTGGATTAGCATGTAAGCAAGCGAATGCCAGATTTGTAATAGATACTATTTCATCTGCAACAAGAAGTGTAGGAAAGGAGAGACGATGGTCCAACACATCCCTCAATAATATGTTCTTGATTGATGACGACGGTGATGCCGCTGATGACAAAGATGAAATAAGTTCACCAGGATGCTTTCCCATAATCACCACCCCAAAGCTATACACATCACATTTTTCATTTACCTGCATACTGTACGCAAGCTCTGCAAGAGAGAAAATCTATTTATATTTTTTATAGGCTAATATTTAAGCTCTCATTGCGCTGATCAACTAATCCCTCCATTGAAGTGTATATGCTACAGCTATCTCATGTATTATATGTAGGATGCTCTTATTGGATTCAATCAAACTTTAAATACAAGCCATAAATTATTTAGGTTATAGAGGTTAGATGATGTAGCAGAGAATACTGCAGATACTTAGAAGCATTAGATCGAAATAAGATGCATTGTGCGCGCCATGGCTTCAAACAGGCAAAATTATTCCTACTATTCAAATTTTTTCTCTTAAACCCTAAAAATTCTAGAAGGTTGTGTGTTCAGTGGCCGGATTCATCAACCCTATTCTTATTCACCCTACATCACTAGAAGTTTCAAGAAACCAAAGTTCATAATCTTTAGATGAAATTTGATCATGCATACAGAAAAAAAAAATTTGAATATGTCACTATAAATTAAAGAATGCATTCTTCATGATTAGATGTGTATACTTTCCTTCATATTGCTATGGCATTCATCATTGTCATAATTCAAGGAATGGTAGAATCAGTTACTTGGAGCGTCATATCCACATGTGCCAGCAGGTTCAGTCCAATTTGATGACTCATGCCTTAAGAGTCTAGCAGTGCCAAAGTCGGAGACCTAAGCTTCATATTCCCAGTCCAATAGAATATTGTTGCTTGATATGTCTCGATGAACTATCGGTGGGGAGCAATCGTGGTGCATGTAGGATAAGGCATGGGCAACACCTTTAACAACATTCACTCTCTTATTCCAGTCCAATTTCGTCGAATGGTTCATGTTATTTAGGAATCTACCCAAGCTTCCTCTTTCCAAGTACTCTTACACCAAAAAATAATGACGTGAATGCAAATAGAAACCGAAAATGTCTCACAAGGTTCCGAGGCCTTTTTCTGTTAATGCACGAATCTCAGTCTGAAAGCTTGTTAAATCGGCCACCTCGCCTTCTTGTAATGGATGAAGCTTCTTTATAGCAAACTTTGACCTGTAGATAGCCTTGCTCTATAAACACTTCCATATCCTTCCATGCCGATACAATGTTTTGCATCAAAAGACTCCGTTGCATCTACAAGTTTCTTGTAAGTAATTCTTCCATCATGGATCAACACTGAGAATAGATTTTCATCTTGTATTTCTTTTGGCCTACATCCCACATTTCTCACTTGATCTTGACGACAAACACAAAAAATTCCGATAGAAGCAAATAGGAGAAAGAGAACTCCTGAGAGGGCAACTAAGATCAAAGCCACGACTTTCTTGCTCTTTCTTACATTAGGTTTGTTTCTTGTCAATGAAGTACAAGTTTGAAAACCTGTGGCATTTCCACACAAGCCTTTATTGCCCTTGAATGCTTCTAGCGAATCCTCTTTAAAGGCTTTGTTGGTAGGGATGGGACCCTCCAACTCATTAAAGGATATATCAACGGTTGTCAAACCAAGCATTTCATCGAAAGTGGATGGAATGGAACCATAGAATTGATTGTGGGAGAGATCCAATATTTCCAATCTTAGTAAGTGCCCAAGCTGCGATGGTATTTCTCCTATAAGTGAGTTCCTACTATGATCTAGAAGGTACAAGGAGGATAAGATGCCAACTGAGAAGGGAATACTTCCATGAAGTTTGTTCATGCTCAAATTCAAGGTTAACAATTTCAAGCAATCTCCTATTTTCCTCGGTAGTGATCCACTTAGATTGTTTATTCCCAAATCAAGATGCTCCAATTTTTGAAGGAACCTCACCAGAAAGATTGTTATTATTTAGGACTAGGTTGAGCATTGAAGTCAATCTTCCCAATTCTTTAGAAATCTCACCTATCAGATGATTTGAAGACAGGTCAAGTACATGACGATTTTTCAACTGTCCAAGTTCAAGTGGTATTCTACCGGAAAGGTTATTACATGAAATTTTCAGGGATGTTAAATGTTGGCATTCTCCCCAATTTCGTGAAAGCTCACAATGCAATCTATTATGACTCAAATCGATGTAGTCCAACTTTGGATATATACCAAAATCTTCTGAAATATTTCCAACGAGTTGGTTTCCATCAAGGCAAAGTCTAAATAAACTTGTGCAATTTCTCAAGCTTTTTGGGATCGGACCTATGAAGTTGTTTTCATCTACATAGAATCTTTTAAGTAATCCACCAAGGAACACTTCATGTGGCAATTGGCCAGAGAATTGGTTGTGAGATAATAAGAAGTCAGACAAATTTGTGAGATTATTCATCTCTTGAGGTATTTCCCCATGGAAGTCATTTTCAAGCAAGCTCAACGTATTGAGGTTACTTAGATTTCCCAAAGTAGCAGGAATTGAATCGACAAGATTGTTGATTGACAAGTCTAGTTGAGAAAGAGATTTCAACTTACCTAGTTCTGAAGGAATGGGGCCAGATAGTTGATTACCCCAAAGGTTCAACAGAGAAAGATTGGTTAAATTTCCTAAAGTGAAAGGTATGTAGCCGGACAATTGATTTTCACTCAATTCCAGTTCTTCGAGCATTCTCAAATTTCCAAAAGTGGAAGGGATGAAACTAGAAAGTTGATTTTGGTAAAAGTATAGCATGCTGCTCAAGTTACCTAAAGAAATAGGGACACAACCGGTGAGGCTGTTATTGTACAATCCAAGACGAGTAAGAGATTTCAACTTTCATAGTTCTGAAGGGATAGGGCCAAATAGTTGATATTTGAAAAGGTATAGAATGGTTAAGCTGCTCAAGTTACCTAAAGAAACAGTGACCCAACCGGTGAGGTAGTTATTGCTCAATCTGAGATTAGTAAGAGATTTCAACTTTCCTAGTTCTGAAGGGATGGGGCCAGATAGTTGATTTTCCCAAAGGTACAACTGAGAGAGATTGGTTAAATTTCCTAAAGTGGACGGGATTGTACCTGTGAGATTGTTTGTAAGAGTGCTAGATCATTGAAATTCATTAGGTTTCCCACTTGTGGAGGAATCGAGCCCATAATCTTATTTCCAAAGGGATGTAACTCTCTATTACTTGTGAGCATGCTGATTTCCAATGGAATTTCTCCAGAGAGTTGATTTTGGCCGAGATCAAGGTAGGTAAGTTTGGAAAGGTTACTGATACCTACTGGGTGGATCCGAAGAGTTCATTATCATAGAGATCGAGGCTGACGAGGTTGGCAAACGAAGAGAAGCCAAAGCTATGCAGCGTACCTCTTAAACATGCACTATTTATGGTCATATTGGTGATGCTTCTTCCAGCCTCGTTGCAAGATATTCCGACCCAGTTGCATGGGGCACTTCCTCTTCCACTTACATGGGAAGATGAATTGAGAAGAGGTAGTTGCCATGAACGTAGAAAGCTGTGGTTCTGAAGGCTGGCTTTCCATTTGAGTAGAGCCTTGGCTTCTCCTTGTTGATCGGCGGTAGCAATAGAAGAAGAAACAGCATAGGAAGAAAAAGATACTAATCCTAATTTGGGAATCAATGAAGATATTGATATTATTTGGTTTGGTCATTTTGTATGGAAATTTGTGTCCGACACCTACACAGTCTGTCCCTAAGTTACATGCTACCTTCCATGATATCCTCGATGCCATCATGGATTGTAATAGTATACCTGGTGAAATAAAAACCGTGAAATCAGCCTTCAATCTGTGGTGAAAACCAAATTACTATTAGATTGCACATGCTTATTGTCATATTATTTGGACGATGTTTATCAGACAGGCCATAATTACATTGATAACCTTTTTCATGAAAATAAATAGATCAAGTATAAAGAGGATCGTTTAGATTTTTTCATACAATTCAACTTTTTCCTCTTCAATTGAAGCTGCTGATTCAATATGTTGTGGAAATCAAGGGTCATTCGAAATCAGAATGATAGAACCTTTCAGGAGGTTTGATAATCAGAACAGAAGGCAAACAATATGTTAGTGTTCTATTTAAGCCATAGTATAAAGTATCGACTGACCTCATGGGATCGGCCGATACAACCCGGGATCAGTTAGGGACGAGTTACAATCCCAAGCTGATCTTTAAATTGTTAAAAAGTTCTCTGACTCGGTTTCGGACGAGTCAGATCAAACAATCCAATATGGATCGTCTCACACTGCTCAAAAATTATCTGAAATCTATTTTCTTAAAAAGAAAATTGGGCTCGGTATCGGACCGGGACGATCCCCATTTGTCTGCTTCACAAATAGTCCCTAAGAGGCTAATGCTGATTCCTCAACTACAGATTTTGAAAATGCTCCAACACAATCTACAAGAAAGACTATTTTTCACCTCAGAAAAAGAAAAGAAAATTTTCTTGCATACCTTGATACTCTTATCAGCAAAGGCTACAAGAAGCATCCCTCGCCAATAAGACAAAGCCATAACGAAAGAATCACAAGGGATAGATCCAACTGGTTTGGTATCTACTTGTGACTCATACCCTGTTAATTCCTGTAAAATTAGGTCAAATGCTAGCATCATAAAAAGGCGAAGATTTTCAGAGAAGAAACAAGATAAAATCTAAAAGAAAACACTATTAACAAAATGAACAACAAAATAGAAGATAATATAGGAATTACACATTTTACATGTTTTATATACACCATGCAAACCTGTATATAGACGGTCTTATTCCAACTTCCCATAAAAAGCCATTTCCCTTCTATATCAAGAGCAAAGATAGAAACACTTTGAGTTTGTGTCAATCTCACAAGCACATCATTCCTCCATGTACATCTGAAAGAAGCAAGAATCAGAAGAAAGAAATAGCGTTCTCATTAACCATAAAATCAGTCATCTATAAATAAGTATTATTTTGAGAGCAATGGCAGATTCAAATTCATATGAAGCATCACCAAGTTGACTATCAAATCCTTAAATAAAATGTGTGAGTCAGAATTCTTTCATTATCAGCTAAGGAAGTGCAGCACATTACCTAATCTGATAAAGATAATTAGATAACAACCAAGTTGACGGGAGACTTTGAAGTATCACAAACCTTTACGCATCCATTCTCATGAGCTGCAACAAGCATATGGTGATCAACAGCAAGCGACAAAACAGAGATCACATTTCCAGGTGTATCATCACCTAAAACTGTCAGTGGACTGTGATCATTAAGATACCATAAGCGAATTGTTCCATCCCAACTTCCTCTGTAAAGGACACCATCGCATACTGCTAGTGTAGATACTACTGATTTATGGCCATTCATAGTGCAAACAAGGGTGTAATCCTGAAGAAAAAGAAGACATGGATTATACGATCGCATACAGAGATCTTTTGTTCATGAGACTTGAAATGTTATAAATTAGGCTTGATAAGGATTTAAATGAAATCGGATTCATGTTATTTCCCTATGTATAAGATTTATGGTGAATTTCAAAATCCCGCTGCACTGTTTTAACAGCTTTCTATGCACTGAAATCTTGATTTTAATAAAATGGTTTTGGATCCAATTTTCATCTAAGTTGTTTATATGATGTTTCATATATATCAAGTCTATATCAACTCATAATTCGGATGGTGCATAATTCTGTATCTGAGTAGGGGATCTAAAAGCATTTTCACTGATTACTGCCCATCCGTCATAACACATTAGTCACCCCCCTTCAAACCTCCTGTATCTTTTACGATTGATTACTTCTCTTTCATGTTATAACTTCTAAGGAGAACACACCTTTCAATAGGGAAAAGTGATGAACTGTGGGCTGTGGAACCTGTGTTGTAGAGGTATGTTTCTTTTCATTTTGCCTTTGCTCATAACTTGCTGGAAAATAGATTACTGTTTTTGCCCCTATCAACACTCCTTTCATCAGAGCTATTGTATCTTACCCATGTGAGAGTTCATACCAATCATGTTAAATCTAAATATCTAATCAAGAAGCAGGTTTGATTTCAATTTAGGAGTTTGTTTGAAATTTTCTATTTATACATTTACTTTTTTTTTAAAGCATTTTTAGCTCTGAGCGAGGATGAACTATGAAGAGCTCTGTAAATTTTCCCATTTGAATAGTCAATTTGGGAACCATCCAAGTCAAATTGAATCAGTGTAGCATGATTTCATGTTCTCTTTTTGGGTCTTTCTCATTGATAGCTTTGGTTGGGGTAATGAGAAGCTTTGTTTGCATTAAGGTTGCAGGGATATATGATTAAGACCATGTTTATTTTCAGTTTTACCCATAATTTAGCAATATTGTGGCATTTTAATGTTCTCCAAGTGTACTGAGCATCTTTTTATTGTGTGTGTGTGCACAGGTTATCTATTTTCTTTATCTAAGATTCAAAATTTTCTATACTTTTTTTTTTTGGAGTTCAGATCAAAGTGCTCAATGATCTATTATCTGAAGCTTTTTTGTACAGAAACCTGAATTGTGATGACTTGCATGTCAAACTATTGTTGGAAACAAAGAAAATTCCGGCAAGGTATGCTGCAAATGTTTCTCCATTTAAATGCCGATGTTTCTGTATCAATGTCCAAAGATTTCATATGTTATCCACAATCCACACCCTTGCCAATTTTGTCATTGTTAACAACTTTAGTTACTTCGACATCTATGAATTTGTGTATGTTTTATTGTTTTCTATCTTTATCCTTTCACATTTTCGCTTCTCAAAGTCATCCTTATATATTGACATCAATATCTAATTCTCTCTCTCTCTCTCTCTCTCTCTCTCTCAAAACACCTTCATTTTGAGGAAGATTAAACGGGTTGAGTAATGTGCTTCTCAAAGTGATCCTTATATATTGACATCAATACCTTATTCTCTCTCTCTCTCTCTCTCTCTCTCAAAACACCTTCATTTTGAGGAAGATTAAACGGGTTGAGTGTAAACAGCTTGAAGAATGTTATATATTTACTGAAATAAATGGAAGGTTAAACGGGTTAAGCGAGCTAAACAGGTTGAAGCATGTTGTTGCATTTGGGTTTATATTTCTCAATAAGCATGCTCATTCCTTAGGGCTCTTTCTTTGCTCCACCTGGGTAGGTTTTCTTTTAATGTCCCTTCTCCTTTTAGTTTCTCTCTTTTCTTTCTCATGTTTTTTCTGATTTGTAAAAGATTCTTATTGTGCTCTCATGTTCTTCCACGCTCTTTGTGGTTAGAAAAGCTGCAACCCAATTTCTATAACCAAAGTCAATGTATATTTGGATGGAAGCTAATGTCCGGATGTCCGTATAAAGTGAGATTTTGGGTTCTTTCAAAGTTTCTTAATTTGTTTATTTTAATTTACGAGCATTTTTTCTATTCTTTCTCACGGTATCCTTCTCGCATTCTGATCTCTTCTATTTCTATTTTTTTTCTTTGTAGGTTCCAGAGAATTCTTGCTTGAATTCGAGATAGCCTACAATTTGCTAGCATGCCTAAAAGGAGAAATGATCCCTTTAGAGTTGATTCTTATGAATTTAGTCCTGTTTGTTGAGGGATTTTGAGATTCCATCTCTCTTTTATCACTAGAACAGGCACCTTCTAATTGGATTGAGCCCTCTTGGATGAATCTTTTGTTTTGCAAGATAAAGGCTCCAAACTTATTGGGAGTTGTTTCCTTTTTCTTCAAACTTTCTACAGTCAAATGCATTAAACTCCATTGAATCTTCAGCTACTTAACTATATATTAGTTCCTTTGCAATCTTCTTATTACATTGTTTGTTATTCTCTACAAATTTTAAACCACCAATCGTAGTACATTAACAGGTCATGTGAGATTTTACTCCCTAACATATTGCAATGCTATTCTTTTAGGACAGACATAACAAGTTTACTATGTTATAATTGGTTTAAAACCTTCCTAGAAGTTATGTTCACTTATACCCTTGATTTGATTTCCAGGTGTACCATGGAAATGGGTCGGATTCAGGCAAGTTGAATCGAACCGATTAATAAATGGGTTGAACCCATCTAATCCGTTTTATTTTTTAATTAATTATTTTTAATATTAATTTTAAATTGAACTAAAATAGAATATTATTTAATATATTAAATTTTAATAGATATTATTAAAATATTTATTGAACATGATTTTGTAGAGCTAGCAACGGGTCTAGTTCGGGTGGGTTGTAAACAGGTTTGCATAAAGAGTTGTGTGTGTCAATATAAATGAGTTGTATTTGTGTATGTGTTTATATAAATGAGTTGTGTCTATCAAATCTACATGGCTTCCACTAGGGTAATGTGGATGTTGGTATACGCTAATATGTTTTTTGCGAGGCTTAGATACACTAATATTTTTTAAAATAATAAATGGGATAGAAAGATGTAATATTTTTTTAAGAATAAATAAATAAGATAAGATAAGAAGACATGTCAAAGCCATTTTATTGATAAAAAAAAGATTTTATACTATAAACATGTAGACATACAACATTGATTATGATCAAATTCTTGACACCCGTGCATCGCACGGGGTTTTCACTAGTATATATATGTGTGTGTGGGTGTATGTCGAATGTGACAGTAACGCATTTAATAACTAAGTGATATATACATTTCTATTATATATATATATGTTTGTGTGTGTGTGATTGGAGGAATCATATGTATTATATATATGTGTGTGTGTGTGTGTGTGTTAATTTTGTTAGATATTACATAATCCTAAAGATGTTGTCGGTTTGTTGAAATTATTTATTTTAACAGGGTTGTTAATTTTGATAAAGATTTTATAGGCCTAGTGGCATTAATATTTTTTTTTCTTTTGAAATATCTGTAATGATAGAGTTGTTGATTTTGATAAAGATTGTGTAATCCTAATGGTGTTAACGTTTTCTTGATAATATCTATATTTTATTGTATTATCAAATTGGTTTATAACCACTCATATCGTTATTTAATTAAAATATTAATAGGAAGTGGGAATTATTATCTGTGTAAATGGATACAGTGATGATAAAGGGAATAGATTATATTATTCTAGTTAATAAATGAAAAGAATTGGAAGCATGGATATTATCGTTGATCTTATTCGTTCTATTATTGTTAAGTGGGATCTTATAGATAAAATAAGATTAAGAATGGGATTGAGAATATCAATTTTTCTTATTTTTAACATTTTATGTTTGCTTGAAATGTGCTTTGTTTGTGATGGGTTTGCACGTATAGAACTTGTTGAGTGCGATTTAATTAATAAATGATTTATATATGATAAGTTAGATAATATGTGGAGGATTAGTATTGTGTGTGGTGTTTATGATGGTTTAACATGTACATTGTGTATGTTGGTGCACGTGTATATGGGTGCAGGTGTAAAACCGATTAATGTGATTGAAGTATTAAATTTGATAAGTAGATATTGTTATGAAATTGATAATATGTTTATGGTTTGTAAGATAAGATGTGAATGATTTGTATTATGATGAATGGAATACATAATGATATTATGCTATGAAAAGTATTGTATGTGATGTGAATGTGATTTGGTGTGGATATGATAAGGTTGTTATTAAGTAATATATTATGATATTCATGAAAGCATGTTAGGGTGTAATATATGATTATATATATATATATATATCTATGTGTGAATTGTGAATGATGATGTGTAAACGCAATGCATGTACAAGGTAAGTAATATGCATAATGTTGTTTGTAATCATGACTACAATGTTTTATTTATGATAACATATTATGCTTAGATGTTGACTGTTCACCCTAAGATTGGTTGGGTGAAAGGACCTTGGTACGGACATTAGATATGTCATACCAATTGGATTAACTTAGGCTAATAGGATCATCACTGGTTAATAGACGCCAGGGACCAGATTGTGAGTATTGGTTCAATAACTAAGCTTTTGGAGCTTAGATGATCCTTGTAGTTTCGAATTCTACTCGTTAAGGATGCTCGGCTCTACTTGGGCTGTCTGTATACCATGAATTGAATAAAATGAATTAGGCAACTTCATGTGGCTTATCGGGGTAGTTGTGATTACCTTAAGTGGGATCCGTGGATTTGAGCCCCTAAAGGAAAATAGACTTGCGTGCTTGTGACCCGTGAGTTGAAAGTCGATCCCTAGAACTGTGTTGCGCATGTATATTTGTGGTTGTCTTATCAAGCCGGTGTAAAATAGGATACAGGAGGCGTTTGATCCTTGCCTGAACGTTGGATCACATTTGGTTCGACGGGTATCCATAAGTCCGTGACAGGGATTTGAGTCAACTCACCTGATAAGATCACCATTAATGTCCTGTTGTGCATGTTTATATTATGTATGTTGTTGCATGCGCATATTATTAGAAATGGATTGCATGTAGACACAGTATGTAAGAATTAAATAGTGGGTTATTGTCCCGTTTATTAGGCGATTTGTATGAGTGCACCATGACATATTGAGATGCTATTGGATGATGTATGTGATATACAGCACTCGGTGCGATTTATGTATTTATTTATTATGTATGCATATTATCATGATACTTATATGATAATCGTTATAGAATTGATATATGATTTGTTTTGGTTCGCCAAACAATTCGAGGACTAGGGTAGCTTGATCAGTGACCGTGGTGGCTAGATCATAAGAATGTCTTGGTTGTCTCAGTAGCATCAGTCTCCACATAACAACACTTCGAAACTACCAACAAATATTTTGATTTAGTAACAATAAACACATATCATGTGAGCTATCTAATAGGGGCTTCAAAACACATAAATAGTGTTGTTTGACTCATGACATGGAAAATCCTTGTAAAAGAAGGGTCAAGCACAATATATTACAATGAGAAAGGAAATGTTCTTGACATTGAATCCCTTGGTTTGCCAATATATAGGTTAGACCTCTAGATTTAACAGTTGTTTCAATGTAACTATGTGGAATGGCTCTATAAAAGGTGACTGGAAAATTGTAAGCCTCGAGACACATTTTGCATGGTTGGCCGTGACTTTGGATTAGCGTGCAAGCAAGTGAATGTCAACTTTGTAATAGATACTATTTCATTTGCAACATTAAGTGTTGGAAGGGAGAGAAGCTGGTCCAACACATCCTTCAATAATAAGTTGTTGATTGATGACGACGGTGATGCCGCTGATGACAAAGATGAGATGAGGTCACCGGGATGCTTTCTCATAATCACTTCCATTATCACCACCCAAAGCTATACACATCACATTTTTCAATTACCTGCATAGTGTACGCAAGTTCTGCAAGAGAGAAAATCTATTTATATTTTTTATGGGCTAATATTCAAGCTCTCATTGCATTGATTAACGAATCCCTCCATTGTTACGGCATTCATAGTCGTTATGATTCATGGAATGAAAGTAATAGTTACCTGGAGCGACGTATCCACATGTGCCGGTAAGTTCAGTCCAATTCAATGAATCATACTTTAAGAGTCTAGCAGTACCAAAGTCGGAGACCCGAGCTTCATAGTCCAAGTCCAATAGAATATTGTTGCTTGATATGTCTCGATGAACTATTGGCGGGGAGCAATCATGGTGCATGTAGGATAAGGCATGGGCAACACCTTTAACAACATTTATTCTCTTCTTCCAGTCCAATTCCATCGCATGTTCCATGTTGTTTAGGAATTTACCCAAGCTTCCTCTCTCCAAGTATTCATACACCAAAAAAGAATGACGTGAATGCAAACAGAAACCGTAGAGTCTCGCAATGTTTTGATGCCTTATTTTTGTTAATGCACGAATCTCAATTTGAAAGCTTGTTAAATCGGCCACCTCACCTTCGTGTAAAGGATGAAGCTTCTTTACAGCAAAAACTTGACCCGTAGATAGCCTTGCTCTATAAACACTTCCATATCCTCCCATACCAATGCAATGTTTTGCATCAAAAGACTCTGTCGCTTCTACAATTTTCTCGTAAGTAATTCTCCCATTATGGATCAATACCGAGAATATATTTTCATCTTGTATTTCTCTTGGCGTGCATTCCACATTTCTTATCTTTCGACGACAAACACAAAAAATTCCGATAGAAGCAAATAGAAGAGAGAGAACTCCTGAAAGAGAAACTAAGATCAAAGTCACAACTTTCTTGCTCTTTCTTACGTTAGGTTTGTTTCTTGTCAAAGTAGTAGTATAAGTTTGTAAACCTATGGCATTTTCATACAAGCCTTTGTTGCCCTTGAATGCTTCTAACGAAGCCTCCTTAAAGGCTTTGTTGTTAGGGTGTGGGACCCTCCAACTCATTAAAGGATATATCAACGGTTGTCAAGCTGAGCATTTTATCGAAAGTGGACTGAATAAAACCAAAGAGCTTGTTATCGGAAAGATCCAATATTTCCAAACTGCGCAAGTACCCAAGTTGTGGTGGTATTTCTCCTATAAGTGAGTTCCTACTAAGATCCAGAACGTACTGCAACGAGATTAATTTGCCAATGGAGAAGGGAATGCTTCCATGAA
>JAUPMG010073283.1:0-13097 GCA_031762675.1 Pachysandra terminalis
TTCTCCCATCTTCACCTAACCTGAAAAGACAAATAAATGCATCAATTCTCTCAATTAAGCCTGGCAAGAAAGACTAATAATCATGAATAACTAGGTTAAAATGGTAAGTGCTAGGCACTTATCAGCTACAACCAATCAGCCAAATGGTCCCATCACGCTACGACCAAATAGCTCAAGGTCCCACCTTGCTACAACCAACAACCACAATGTCCCACCTTGCTACGACCAATGCGACCCAATCACAATCACAATCACAATCAATTCAAGCAAGTCATAATGAATATGCACCACAATCAACTCAAACACATGTGCAATTCAATGCAAGTGTATGATGCAATTATGAAGTGAAATGAAGTGCAATGCAATGCAGGGTGTAACCAGGCCTAGCCCAATTACGTGCTCAATCCAACTCATGACCATACGTCCCATCCTTTTAGGGGCTTGCACCCACGGTCGAAGCCACCATTCCTATTCCTTAAGAGACTTTCACTCACGATGGAATACACCAATAACACGCCATACTTTTAGGGACTTTCACCCACGGAGGAAACCACCTGTACCATTCCTTTAGGGACTTGCACCAACGGTGGAAACAGACCTGTATCAGTAACCCATTCGTTTCGGGACTTGCACCCACGGAGGAATGTCACCATTCTTATTCCTGAAGATACTTGCACTCACGATGGAATACACCAGTATACGTACATTCCGTTTAGGGACTTGCACTCTCGGTGGAAGCACACCTGTAACCAAACCTTTCCTTTAGGGACTCTCACCCACGATAGAATACACCCATACCAAACCTTTCCTTTAGGGACTTTCACCCACGGTGGAAGCACACCTATCCATGCCTTTCCTTTAGGGACTCTCACCCATGGTGGAATACACCCATACCAAACATTTTCTTTAGGGACTTTCACCCACAGTGGAAGCACACCTATCCATGCGTTTCCTTTAGGAACTTTCACCTATGGTGGAAGCCACTTATCCATGATCACAAATTCAAATCATTCAATTATTCACTCACAAACAACAATCATAGATATGGATACTCACAGTACCCTCAAACAACATACTAGCCATTATCATTACCATAGTCCAACACAAGTCAAACATAAGTCGAATAGTGGTTGCCATAGGCTTCCACTAAAACCAAGCAAATCCTACTTCACCATTTCTAATCACTCTGATCCTATTTTATAGTCCTATAATCATATGCAACTCACTTGAGTCGATATCACCTCATGTTTCATTCAAATCAGTCAAATAATCCTGAATTTAAGACCTTCCCCTATACTTTTCAAGATTCGACCAAATCGAGGACTTTTGCACACAAACCAACTATGTAGGCATGTGTACAACTAACTTAGGGAACTTCCCCTTTAATTTCAATCCATTTGGACCTCGGTAGGAGCTCGGTATCTGCCAAGTGTCCTGTCGAGCTTCTCGGTAGGTCTCCTACTGAGACTCAATAGCAAGTCCCGAGAGTTGGTTTTTCTAAGAATTTTCGGTAGGTATTTCGATAGCTGCCAAGACTCCTGCCAAACGTGTAATTTAGCCAATTTATGGGTTTTTCACCTAGGGCTTCGTGCCTGTAACCCACATCATAAATTTCTAAAGTTTTATCCTTCATTTTCAGTCTCTATAACTTATTCATACGATCAATACATCATATACACAAAACCTATTTTATTCTACAGATCTAAACAAGTAAATCAACCAACAAATAATTATAGATCTAAGAACTTACACATAATCCATATGAACATACAAGAACACTAATATGTACAACTTAGCTCTGGCATGTAAATCATTAAACAAACAACATAATATCCATTCATTCTAGTTTCACTAGATCTCTAATCTAATATCCTTTCACATTCAAGATCATGCATCCCAACTATAACTATAGTATTGAAACGATACATAAAGGTAATTACCGTAGAAACGAAGGAATCCCTACCTTCTTCCGAAGTCTCTAATCCAACCTAGGATAAGCCTTCATCGAGCTTCTCCCTTCTCTTCAGGAGTTTTTATTCAATGTTCTCTCTTCTTTCTCCCCTTCCTCTAGCTAGTCATCATCATTCTCACTTTCTTCATGTCCATCGTAACCAATCTCTTCCTCATCCTCACTTTCTTCCTTCTTCTTTTGTTTCCTAGGTCTCTTCCTCTCACCATAGTAAACTTCTTTATTTTCTTTTTCTTCCCCTTCTTCCTCTCTCTTCCTCTTTGCTTCTCTAGCCTCCTTACAGTAGGTTTTTCTTTTCCTTTCCTCTATTTCTTCTTTTTCCTTCTTCCCTCTAGATCTCCTCATCTTCTTGTTTTTCTGCAACCCTAACCTGAACCACTTCTTCTTCTTCCTTGTTTTGGACGTCCAAGCCTAGAGAAAACGATTCTCTCTCCTCCCCCAGCTTCTAGGTATCCTGGGCTCTTTGAACTCTATCTTGTTTAGTTTATTTGAATTCAAATTTGATTGATTTAAATTTCAAATAGTAAAGAATCAGTCGTATGATTGTTTAAGTTGATTTTTCCCTTAAATAACCTTGCTTTAATTTTAATTACCTGCTTAAGTCCTATTGGACTTCTTATTGGGTTTTTGGTCCAATTCGATTACTTAAGTGTTCTAGTCCATTTAGATTAGAAGTTCAGCCCATATAATTAATTCTTAGTTAATTAGGTAATTGCCCTTTTATTTTTCCTAATTATTAATTAGTCTAATTCTACCTTTTTTCTTTCATAAAATCCCCCCTGCGAATTATTAGTTCAATTAAATTTATTCCTTAAATTTTACGGTTGGGTCCGGGGTACTGATACATGTGTGTTTCCACCTTGGGTGCAAGTCCCTAAAGGAATGGTACAGGTGGCTTCTTCCGTGGGTGAAAGTCCCTAAAAGAATGGTTGTTACTGGTGTATTCTACAGTGAATGCAAGTCTCTTAAAGAATAAAAATGGTGGCTTCTACCGTGGGTGCAAGTCCCTAAAAGGATGGGTCGTATGGTCGTGAGTTGGATTGAGCATGTGATTGGGATAGGCCTGATTGCCCCTACATTGCATTGCACTTCATCTCACTTCATAATTGCATCGTACCACTTGCATTGCATTGCATATTTGATTGAGGTGTTTGTTAGAGCATTCCATATGTTGACTCGCTTGACTTATTTGTGATTATAATTGGGTCGCAGTAAGGTGGGAGCATGTAGTGATTGGCTTCAGCATGGTGGTACGATGTGGATGATGTTTGTGAACATAGTGGGACTATGTGATTGTTATGATACTTGTTTGTTTGTGTTACATGGTGGGACCATGTGTGTGTATGTATGTTGTGACATAGTGGGACTATGTAGACTTTGTGTAGAACATGATGGGATCATGTGGGTCGTATTTGACATAATGGGACTATGAGTTTTGGGCCGTATTGCATGATAAGATCATGAATGCCCTGTGATTTATCATGGTGTGACGATGTGAACAGTTAACTTAATATGATATGATTGTTGTATGGGTTTCAATGTGAAAAGAACTTGCTATGTTAACTGTGATATATGTACTTATTATGTGAGAGTTAGTATGATGATAAGCATGCTACACATATGACTGTGATATTACGTGGTGATTGAAATGCATGAAATAAATGTGTTGTTATGCATGCATAAGCGTAATTGATGTAGATTCATTGGCTTTCTCTACTAGGCTTCGGCTGACCCTTAACTCTACAGGTAATCAGTTCGTCTGGCCTGGCTAGCTGGAGAGGAGATGTTTTGTTTTAAAGACTATGATACTTTACTTAATTAAGTTTTTATTACTTTGGTTTGACCCCGAGTGGGCAGAACATGTAACAGATGTTATTTCAGATTATGTTTACTTTACAATGTGGGTTATAGCTTGACATATTTTAGTTGAGCTATTGGTTTAGAATTTATGTGAAACTTCCACTGTTATTATATTGTTGACTTTGATTTAACCAGGATGTGATTAATTATGTGGCTGGATATCCATTTCAACGTAGTTGATCCGAAGGTTTTTCCTTTGGATTCTCAAGATCCTACATCTCGGATTTGTGGCGTGACAAGTGGTGATGGTGGTGGTGAGGTAGTAGTTGTAGTGGTGGTAGGGTGGAGAGAGAGAGAGAGAGAGAGAGGGTAAGGGCAGTTTGGGTATTTGCTTTTGTTCAAAAAGCAAATCCCATTTTTAATACCGAACATATCCTCTACCATATAACAGAGGACCAAAAGACAAATATTTTGCCAAACTATACTTGATTGATCAATAGTTTAGGTCATTACACTTTTTGACAATTAGTTTCCTAAAGTAGAGCGAATAGATAATTTTTCATTTTTTTTTAATGTTTCTTAAGTTTTATAGAAAAAAAAAATATTAGTTTTAGATGAATCCTTTATGCCCGTGACAAATAACTTTAGGCTTGAAACTTAGGGGAACGGATTTGCTGTGGGGTTGATGTGGGGTAGACACAGCCTCACAGCTGAAATTACCATATTGCCCTTACGAGCCCTACGATGAGGGGCAACATGGTAATTTCAGCTGTGGGGCTGTTTCTACCCCACAGCAAACCCACAGCAAATCACCCCACAGCAGATCCGCTCCCGAAACTTAGCATATGACCTAGAGTTAAGTAAATGTACACGTGAAAAAGTGTGGTTTCCAAGTAAGTTTTTCCATGTGTGAGATCAAGTATCACAACAACTCTCTCTCTCTCTCTCTCTCTCTCTCTCTCTCTAATAGACAACCATAATTTCTTATAAAGATTAAATAATATAACACTAATACAGAATTCAAGGATTGTTGTTATGTACCTATTACATAAGAATTAGTGATCTTGTGGTGTTGAATATTGCATATATTGCTTATGAAGGACAAGGAATGTGTATTTGCCAGACACGAATCACAGGACATATTAATGACATGTAGATTCGATTGTTGTGCCCACATTTGCAAATCAATATATGTTTTTGTGCTTAGTGTTGGGCTACATCTTACATACACCCTATTCACAAAAAAGGAAGATAAGGGCAAAAATTATATGCTTGCCCACTCAATTATTTTCTGTCACGTAGCAAATCTAAAAATCCTCGAGGAAATATTAATCCAAATTAGCTTCTACCTTAACTGAAGTGTTTTCTGTTACTAATCTATATGGTAACAAATAATTAGGTAGGAAAAATAATTTTTTTTCCGATAATAAGAATATAACTAGTCATATGCCTATCATAATAATAGGAGGAAGAAAACTTTCACATGATATACGAATGAGATTTTACCACACACCGTCTTTCTTTTGTGGAATGAACATAAAAACCTTTGCTTTTATAAAAACACCAAAATTTGTACAGCAAAAATTCCATTGGGGAAGATTGGTTACCAATCTAGAAAACCTCCTCTCATATTGATGGTTTAGATTAGTCACATCATCATTTAAGGTGATAAAAAAAGAAGAAAGCAACATTAGTTTTAGGTAATGCTTCCTGAGAGCATTTTGTCTTGTTCATGAAACTGAACCATTTGTTGCTCTGCATTTGTATCCAGAATGTTTGTACTATGTGTTTTAATGCTTATATTTCATTGTAATACATAGAGTACAAGCATTACAATGCGTGATCCAGCATCGTAGACCAGATAAAATGCTCATCCTTTCTGCTGCCCTAGTGAAAATGTTGTTACTAGATTGCCTTGTATGAAGCGCTTCACAAGACACGTCGGACTCATAATATAAATACAAATCAAATCAAACACGAAATGCCCCATTTTTTCAAGCTATGCAACGACTGACCAAATGACTAAAAGACGATTCCTTGACTGGGTTCATTTATCAGACGAATATGCTTTTCGAATTCACACCACACATTTGTGATTTTGTATATGATTGTAGGGCCCGGAATGACGAATATGACTTGGTGAGTTAACTTGGTGACTCGTCTAGTTACCTTAACCTCTGGTTCGGGCTTGGCCCCGACTCAAAACCTGCAACAAATTTATAAAGTGTTAGTTAGCAGAACTCATTGAGTTTGGAAAGTTTTCTGAACTCACGATACGGTTAGCTAATAACGTGAGGCCGGCCCCTTAGAACTTAGAAGAAGTCCACTAGATGACAGTTCAAGTTCAAAAATCTTCCAAACATCTCGTGTTTTGCTCGATGTTCTTTCGAATGAACTCTAGAGGGATACTTGGAATCAGACACAATAAATTCGCTAAACTGATCATAGTTCAATAGCAGGGAAAAAACAAGTAAAATTACTGTCGTTTTTATTATTATTATTTTTGTATATTATATTAATAAAGAGCCGTGTTGAGGTCACCCGCGGGGGACCCATATAGGTCCTCTGTTTGATCATGTTATGACAAGTGGATTAGTGAAATTGGCAACCTTCAGAATTTTAGTGGAACTTAAAAACAAAAACCATTAGAAATAAATAAAGTTAAAGAAAAAAAATTTAAATTTAAAATATAAAAATTATATAAATCTTATTAAATTAAACATTCAAACTTATAATCTTAAAGTCCTAAACTAAAATCCTAAAAGGAAATGTGAACCCTAAACTCTAAATATTAAACCCTACAAAAAAGATAATAATAAAAAATCTAAAAAAAAGTAAAACCTTAAAAAAGAAGAGATTAACCTTAATATCTAACTACCCCCAAAAAATAATAATAAATAAATCATAAGAGGAGAAGATGAACCCTAAACCCTAATAACTGAACCTTAAAAAAAAATTAAAACCCTAAAAATAAAAATAAACATTGAAACCCTAAAAAAGATACTAAACCCTAAAAAGAAACGATGAACCCTAAAACCTTAAAAAACAAATAAATAAATTCTACGATTGTCATACTTTAGATTTTAGTTATTTTTTATTATTATATAAGAAATTTTTTATCTGATTTTTGATTTAGATAAGGGTTTTTACCTTTAAAAGAGACTTTTATCAAAGAAGAAAAAACATTTGAACAAGTCTTCAGTTGAGTCTATAGCCACATGGCAACATTATATTGCGGGGAAGCCTATATAGGTCCCCTGTGGGTGATGCCCTCATTTTTTTTTATTAATAAACTGTTTGCACAGCAAATCAAGCGTTAGAAAGGATACGTGTCAATCGACCGTACGGCCAGGAGTTGCTAACATGTTGATCCATCTGTCATAATATTAGACCATGATGACCATAGAATTAATCAAGTGGGAAAAGATAATGATGGTCTCGCTTCGTGATAGTGGAACACGATCCAAATGGTTGTAATAAAAGACATGTGTAACAACAAGATTAAAAGCCCAAAATAATCAATTTTGGAAATCGAAAGAAAACGGTTGAATAACAGATCAAAAAAAATCATAAAAGGCAAAATAGCAACATGAAGAAGGCTCTCAATATTATCCCAATTCAACCAGTATAACGTTGCATCCTGTGGTCAACCTGTCGGAATTCCTAACTGGTGTTATGACCACATCAAGATTGTTGGAATTGCCCCAATTAGATTATTGGAATTCCCACACTAAGACCGTTTGAATTCCTATGCGATCATTATGAAGGCTCTTGAATTCCATAACCTAGAAGTTAACTTAATGATTATTTAAAGTGTCTTTTGGTATTTTAATTATATGACTCTTGGAATTCAACTTATGAATCCCAACCATCATCAAAGCGTACTTAATTTTAATTAATTAGAGGAAGGTGAAGAGTTATTTTGTTAATGGGGATTTATTGATGGAATAAATCCATGATATGTAAAGGGCTCTTGGTCCCTCTCTCTCCACTCATGCATAATAATACTCAATTGTGGTGCTTGTGGCATCTCATCACTAAGCCAAGCATAAGGGTGGGTGAGGAGAGAGAAGAACCAAGCCCATACCGTCATGGTATAAGTGTGACTTCATTAGAAAGCTCGAGTAAAGGAACTGTCAAATTGGTTTACACGGCATGACTCAAGATAAGTCTTGTATAATTTATTTATCTTATTGATTCTACTATTGCATAACCAAGATCCTAGTCCATAAATGATTAGGGACAGAAGGCCTTACAATTGGTATCTGTCACGCCTAAAATTCAAGATATGGAATCTCAAAGATTTCAAAGGGAATGACCTTCGGATCCAAGCCTTGGATGCGGTCAACCATTCAAAGTCAATGACATCGTCTATCAGAGTACACTATAAATCAACGAAAGTCTCAAAAATTTAAAACTTAAATACATCATGAAGATAAACCAAAATACACCTAAATGTAATTACATCCCATCGCCCATAAGCCAGGTATGAAGAGAAGGATCACTCAGTATGTTGCATGGTATCTCACTTACCAACAGGTGAAAGCCGAGCACATTAGATCAGTAGGACTTTTACAACCATTGCCGACTGCAAAATGGAAGTGGGAGCATATCATCATGGATTTCGTGATCGGACTACCGAAGACTCAAGGGAGCTTGGATTTGATTTGGATGATTTTTTATCGATTGACCAAATTTGCTCATTTTCTACCATTTCCGACTTCAGCTATAGCCGAGCAGATTGCAAGGCTGTATGTACGTGAGGTTGTGCGACTACACGGAGTTCCAGTCAGCATCGTATCAGATCGTGGGTCTTTGTTCACATCCATATTTTGGGAAGCGTTACAGAAGGCCTTGGGTACAATACTTGATTTCAGCACCGCTTATCACCCACAGATGGATGGTCAGACGGAGAGAGTCAACCAATTTCTTGAGGAAATGTTGCGAGCTTGCGTGATGGATTTCGGAGGAAGTTGGGGAGAGCATCTACCGTTAGTGGAGTTTTCCTAACTTACTTCGACCGTTAATTTATACTGTAGTAGACTTGGTGGGGATAGATTTCCAGTTTTTAACAGAACAAACTCAGTAAGGGTGCAACCCCGTGATAAATTTTCAATCCCCCTTTACATAAAGATCTTAAATAAAAATGAAAAGTAAGGTCTTTCTTTGACAAGACTCCCACTCAAATTTCATATAGTGATCTTATAGTTTTGACATATGCCAATGCTTTATTAGGTATTCCATTTGATTTTCCAATTGAGGCCTAATACTTCACCCTTTCTAATTTTTTATTAATCTTTTATTTTTAATTTTTAATAATATTTAAATTCAATTTAGAAATTGATTTTCCAACTTTTGATATAATATACAAGACACCAACTTTCTATATCTTTATTTTTTGATATAATATACAAGACAAAAAAAAAAAATCATATATGCATCAAGAAGATGTGAATCATGTGTATGAGAAGCCAGAGAATGTGTAGAATAATAAAATAAGAAGAAGGGAGAAAAAGGAAGAAGAAGGTGCACAGGATATAACGTGGTTCGACAATACCTACATCAACTGGAGAGAAAGAAAATTTACTCATAGTTGCTCAAAGGGAGCACACACAATAAATAAAGTTACAATCACCAATTTAGGGAAGGAATCCCTGTAATCAAGAAACTATTAAAATAGGAATAGAAACTTTCTCTACTTCCCCTATAACACTCCCCCTCAAGTTGGGGCGTAGATGTCGATCAGGCCCAACTTGGATATGATCTCTTGAAATCGAACTGATGGAAAGCCTTTAGTAAAAACATCTGCTAATTGATCAGAGTTGCGAACATATGGAGTTCTAATAATGTTGGCTTGAACCTTCTCTCATAGAAAATGGCAATCAACCTCAATATGCTTAGTTCTCTCATGAAAAACAGGGTTAGAAGCAATATGCATAGCTGCTTGATTGTCACAAAACATATTCGTAGGAAGGGATGATGGAAAACCCAAATCACGTACAAGTGTGTTAAGCTAGATTAATTCACTTGCAGTGGAGGCCATAGCTCTATATTCTGCTTCAGCACTGGACCGAGTAACGACATTTTGTTTTTTTGCTTTTCCAAGTTACCAAATTACCTCCAACAAATGTACAATACCTAGTGGTAGAATGTCTATCAATCGGACTTAAAGCTCAATCTGCATCAGTGAATCGTGCGATTTTGGTGTGCCCATTCATTTTCATCCATATACCGCATCCTAGAGAAAATTTCAAGTACTGAAGAATTCTATTAACATTCATGTGACTGGTTCTAGGAGCATGCATAAATTGACTAACTAAACAAACTGCGTAGGAAATGTCTGGATGAGTAATAGTCAAGTAGATCCATCTACCAACCAATCGCTGGAATCTACCAATGTCAGCTAATGGTTCTCCATCCATGCCTAGTTTGCCTATACTGTCGGTAGGAGTAGTAGCGGGTTTTGAAGCCAATTTTACAGTTTCTTGCAGAAGGTCTAGCACATATTTTCTCTGATTTATGAATAAGCCCTTTTTTGAGTAAGCAACTTCTATGTCCAATAAGTACTTTAGGAGCCCCAAATCTTTGATTTCAAACTTCTTGTGAAGTAGACTCTTAAGCCTGTTGATTTCCTCTTTGTCATCCCTTGTAATGACAATATCATCCACATAGATTAAAACAATAGTTGTACTAGAAGTACCTCGTTTGATGAACAAGGAAGAATCTGTAACACTTCTTTGGAATCTGCCTACCCTCAAAGCTAAACTAAGCTACGCATACGAAGCTCGATCGACGTGACTGTTTCAGTCCATATAATGCCTTGTTCAATTTACAAACTAGGTTCTTCTATGACTCTTGAGAGTGTCCTGGTGGAAGACTCATATATACTTCCTCTTCCAAGTCTCCATGCAAAAATGCATTTTTAACATCCATTTGGAAAAGTGGCTAATCACAGTTAACAACAACAGATACAAGAACACGAATTGTATTCATTTTTGTTACAAGGGCAAAAGTTTCCTTGTGATCTACTCCATAGGTTTGGGTAAATCCTTTGGCAACTAATATGGCCTTATATCGTTCAATTGTTCCATCTCTGTTATACTTGATTTTATATACCCACTTGCATCCAACCCATTTCTTTCCTTTCAGTAGTCTGACAATATCCCATGTGTGATTTTCATCTAGAGCAAGAAGTTCTTCTTTCATAGCTTTTCTGCAAATAGGAAAGGAATTGGCTTCTTGAAAACTAGTTGGTTCTTTGACATTGGAAATGGAGGTCAAGAAGGCAAGATGAGATTGAGTCACATTTCTATAAGACATGTAATTCGGAATGGGAAAGGCGGTAGTGTAATAAGTGTTGAATTCTTGGAGCTTAGCAGGTGGTTGAGAAATACGAGTGGATCTTCGAAGACCATCTTCAATGGGAACTACGGGTTCTTGAGGGTCAGCACCTTCTTGAACTCTAGTACCTTGACACTGCTCAGAAGGTTCTTGAACTCTGGATCCTTGACACTGCTTAGTGGAGACGATAGGTAGAGGAACACTCTCTGTAGAGTACTCTCCCTAAGGTTGAGTCCTAACGGGAACCATCTAGTGACAGAGAAAAGTAGGACTCAATCTCAACAAAGGAGACATCCTAAGATATGAAGAGTTTATTAGGTTGAGGATCATAACATTTATTCCCTTTTTTAGTGGAGGAATATCCAAAAAACACACATCTAGTGGCACGGACATCCAGTTTATCACGACGGGCAGGGAGGACATGAACATAACAAAGACAACCAAACACACGAAGATGAAAGATGTCAACTTTTCGGTTTTTAAGGACTTCAAGGGGAGATTTATAGCCAAGGAATCGGTTAGGAAGTCTGTTAATAAGGTAGGCAGCAACAAGTACACCATGTGACCAATAAGGTTTGGGTACATGCATTTGGAACATGAAAGCTTAGGTGACTTCCATTAGGTGTCTATTTTTCCTTTCCACTACACCATTTTGTTGAGGATTTCCAACGCAACTAGTTTTTTGTATGATTCCCGTGTTATGCAAGTAAGCAGAAAATGGTCTATTATCATATTTAGTACCATTGTCAGAACGAAGAGTCTTGATTGATGCCAAATTGAGTAACAACCATACTATAGAAGTCTTTAAAAATGAAAATCACATCACTCTTAAATTTCATCAAGTAGATCCACATAGCACCAGATTTATCATCAATGATGTAACAAAATATTTAAAACCATCATAAGAATTAATTGGTGCTGGACCCCACACATCAGAATGAATTAATTCAAATGGTTCAAATGACAAGTTCATGGAAGAAGGGAAAGGTAAACGAGTTTGCTTAGACAAATGGCATACCTCACAAGCATGAGAATCAATGGATATAGAAGGAAAGAGTAGAGACAGTCCAATAAGAGGGATGACCCAACATCTTATGCCAAAGTCCACTTGTTTGTATAGAGTCAACAATAAAAGCTTTATTCAACTGATGAAGTTGATATAGACCGTGAGCAAAGGTGCCTTCACCAATCGTCTTCCTCGTGGGTTGGTCCTGAAAGGTCACAGAAGTTGCAATTTAATGAGTTTGTAACTTTCCCAATAGATAGAAGTTCAGCAAGGAATGAGAGTATATATAAGGCTTCTGAATTGGGAGAGTCAAGAAACACATCAGTTTACCATGACCTTGAATTGGAACAGGGGTGCCATCAACAACGGCCACAGATTGTTTATCAACCATTTTTGTAAAGTCATATAAACAACCTAAATCATTGGTCATGTGGTCTGTGGCACCAGAGTCCAATCCACATATAATTGTCAGGCAAGGATGAGAAAAGTGCTTGAAGATTACCTAAGGGCAGAGTAGAAGATGAAGGTTCTAATAAGCTTTTGTCAGACTTTCTAAACTATTAGAGAAGTTGTGCCAACTGCGCTAGAGAAACTTGAGGATCCAATGAAGTAGTATTTGGAGACTTATCAGATTTAGGCTAGAGATGAGGATGTAAGACCCAACAATTATTTTTAGATGGCCAATCCTGTGGCAGTGACTACATTGAGGACGATTACCTGTATTGTTGTTGCCATACTATTTCTTATCATTCTTTTTTACAACAACTAGGACACTAATTTCAGACACCTCTTCAGTAGTCTTAACTTCAATGTTCATCACTTTTTTCTGGTCTCTTCTTGTTTAATGATAGCACAAATATTTGAAAAAGATGGTAGGTCTGGACTCATCAAGATCTGACTTCTAAGATTCTCATATTCAGGTTTTAAACCAGCAAGTAACTGAAATATTTTATCATGTTCTACTCTCTTTTGTAATATTTT
>JAUPMG010073294.1:0-13097 GCA_031762675.1 Pachysandra terminalis
GGTGAGAGTCCCTAAAGGAAGGTCTGGTTACAGGTGAGCTTCCACCGTGGGTGGAATTCCCTAAACGGAATGCAAGTATATTGGTGTATTCCACCGTGAGTGCAAGTCTCTTAAGGAATAAGAATGGTTGCTTTCCTCCGTGGGTATAAGTCCCTAAAAGAAAGGGTTACTGATACAGGTGTGTTTTCACCATGGGTGCAAGTCCTTAAAGGAATGGAAAGCCATAGTACTACGACATTGCTAGATTCCTTGAGAACCGTGTGTTTCCAGAAAATGATACTCGAGTCGAAATGAGAACTATAAAAAGGTTAGCTGGTCAATTGTTTCTCCGTGGTGGAAATTTATACAAGTGATCATATCATGAACAACTCCTTACATGTGTCACTGAGGCCGAAGCTAGGAAGGTCATCATAGAAGTACATGGTGAGGTCTGTACATATAAATTATATTATGCTAGCCAAGATGATTATTTTTATGGGTTTTTATTAGTCTACGATGAAGACAGATTGTTGCTTGCATGTCAAAAGGTGTCATCGCTGCCAAATTTATGCTAATAAAATCCATGCACCACCTTCAGAGTTGCATCCAATGTCTTCTCCCTGGCCTTTCTTGAGATGGGGAATGGATGTCATTGCCCCATTACTCCGAATGCGTCAAATGGGCATAGGTTTGTTCTTGTCACAATTGATTACTTTACATAATGGGTCGAAGCATCTTCCTATACCAACATCACGAGTACACATGTTCTAAAGTTCATAAAGACCAACATCATATGTCGTTATGGCTTACCTAGGATTGTCATAACAGACAATGCAAAGAACATGAAGAATAAGGATATGAAGAAGCTGTGCAATACGATGCAGATAAATCACCACAATTCAGCTCCTTATAGACCAAAGATGAATGCCACAGTAGAAACATCAAGAAGATAATTGAAAAAATGGCTGTCATATATAAGAATTGGCATGGAATGTTACCATATGCGCTCCATGCCTACTGGACTGTGAGAACCTGAATAATCCCTAAAAATCTTAACTTGAGATCTTAGGGTAAAATGGTAGTTTGATGAGCTGGTAATTTAACTTCATTTATTAATTAGGATTAGAACTCGTAAAATTCTTATTCCTATAAGACGCACTAGAAATTCCTTAAAAGATTAAAACTAATCAGGTCAGCCAGATAGACCTAGGAGGCAGTGTTGGTCAGATAACTTAACTTAGCAGTTAAATAGGAGATAAAATGATGTAACGGCCTAAACTTGATCGGGATTAATTCGACCACGCGATGGAGTGTGTTGTGCTTAGCAGACCTTGGTGCTACACACCGTAGCATGACCAATTTTATTGTTTGGATGTGTGGTGTGGATCATTTAGATCAAGCTTGTGATGAGTGGACATGATTTATTCTAGCATTGTGTTTGTTTGGGTAGCTAGGATTGAAGGAGAGAGGGGAGTTGGTAGTGGGGAATAGCAACTCCCACTAACTATTCAATCCAACGGCTTAGATGAGGTTGGTTAGATTGGAGGGCTAGGATTTGTTTGAGATGAGACTTGTGGCATGGGTCTCCATGCTTGAGAGAATCACATGCAAATTTCTCTCTTGAGTTGGTTTTGTTGGTTGCTTAGGAGCTTAGAGGAGAAAGGAGAAGAAACTTTGCATGCTAGGGATTTCATCATATTTTCTTGCATTTTGCTAAGGTAAGTAGATAATTTCATGCTTGTTTCTTGATTGAAGTAAAATCATAGTTGTTTCCCCTTATTTTCAAGTTCATGCAAGTCTTAAATGTTAAGGAAATTGATTTTGAATGCCTTGATTTGCATGTTGAGGAAGAACCATGTTATTAGGATGAAATGTGATGGATTTGATTTGATAATGCATGTATGACTATTATCCTTTGTTGTATCTTCAATTAGGTGAGAAAACTCCTTGATTTGACTGGTTTGCGACGTTTGTGGCAACCTCCTCAATGCGCCTAACATTTTTTCGAACATCTCCTGGGCCGTCGGTGAACTGTTCGGTGTGCTGAACAGGTCGCCGAGCCTCTAGTTATACTCCTGACCTTCTATTTTTGTCGCTGAGTCTGGCTTCAATGCGCCGAAGAGGTCGCCGAGAATGGAGCCTCTGGAATTGTCGCCGAGTCTCAGTCCAGTTCACCGAGATGGTCGCCGAGGTAGGCTTCGATGCGCTGAGATGGTCGCGAAGGACCTCGCCGAACCTAAATGTTTAGCCTTCAAATCTGATGTCTTATATTTGATGCACATTCACATTGTTTGCAATTCAAAACTGATGATAAATGTTCTCAAACTTAATTGATTTGCATCTCTTTCTTTATGGCTTAGTTCTATGTGATGTTGAATCTCAATATGTGAAGATGTGTGCAATAAACTCTTTAGTTAGATATAATGCACCTTGTACACTATGAACTAAGTGCTTAGCTAGCGTGCACCTCTACACTTGCATTGCATGGACTCGAGACCATAGCTTGGTCAAAGAGAAATACCCTGTCCTACAAGACCACACGGTTGAGTCTCGTGAGTTGAATAAGAGTGATGTGATGTGAATTCCATATCTAGAGAGGAGACTGGCAAGGACGAGTTGAGGGATTAGCTAACCCAAAAAACTCACTCATTGCCCAAGGGCACTTTACCCAAGGATACTCACATTGGTGAAAATTTGGATGTATATTTGAAGAGAGAATTCTCTGTAGTATGTTTACCCAAGGATACTCACATTGGTGAAAACTTGGATGGAAAATAAAAGAGAGACCTCTATAGTATGTTGATTGTCATGATTTCCTGAGGGCATACTCATGTTGGTGAAAACCTCAGAATTGACCCTTGATCAAAAATAAGTGGGGGGATTGTGCCTCCTTGGTTGAAAACCCATAGAACTATGATGTACACATAGAATAATCCTATCCCTTAGACTTGAATACAGGGATGAAATCACATTTGTGGGACATCCTAGATAGTAGATTGGATCAAGAGGAAACATGCCATATTTACATATCTAACAAACTGCATTGCATACTGTCTTGTTTGATTAGATCACCTTGGTAATTAATGTGAAGTAGGTGCACCGCATGCATAATATAGACTCGACCTCATGCATTTCATTTCATTAAAATATCATAACTGTACGGATTGGACATATTGAGTATTGACTTGACTCTAAGTTAATCTTGTATAATGATGAAGTTATTTACTTACTGGGTTTTATAGCTTACACTATTTAGCAACAACTTTTAGGATCTTCAATCGAGAAGGTAGCTGAAGGGAGTGATGTCAGGAGGATCTTTCAGTTTGAGGAGCTTGGTCATGAAGAGAGAGCCTGGATTAGGTATCACACTCTGGTAGAATTTTAGTATTAGTCTAGAAGTAGACTTTTCTTCTCTTAGACTTTATCAGATTTAGATTTGGTAATCTTAGTTACTTATATCTTACTAGAACTATTATTGTCTTCCACTTATGTTTTGACCATTGTTATCCACTCCCATAGAGATATGGGGTGAGAGTTAAGAATAAAATAGAAGTCTGGCAAATTGGGATTTTCTGGTTTGTTCGTGACATGGACCTCTATCAAGACTTCAACAAGGGCAACACCATATTCCTTGGTTTATGGTATGGAAGTTGTATTGCCAGTAGAAGTGGAAGTGCTATCCCTCCATATTCTCATGGAAGCAGAACTCGACGAGTCAAAATGGGTTAAAGCAAGATTTGAACAATTGGATTTAATTGAAGAAACGCACTTGACTGCGATCTGTCATGGAAAACTTTATCAAGAGCGTATGGCGAAAGCTTACAACATGAAGGTGTGATCCCGAGTCTTCCAACCAAATGACCTTGTTCTAAAGAGAATACTGCCATATGAGGAAGATCCTCATGGAAAGTACAAGCCAAATTGGAAAGGGTCATATGTCGTTCACAAGGCTATGTCAGGTGGAGCTCTCATTCCACAAGAGATAGATGGTGAGATCTTTCCTAAATCAATTAATTTTGATTCCGTTAAAAGATACTTTGCTTGAATTAAATATTTCTTTGAAATGCTTAGAGGCCCTGTTTCCTTGAAAACCTAAAGCTTAAAAATCCTTAGGTAATTTCCTTGAGCCTTATATTTTCCTTCATTAACACCAGCCGGAATTACCCACCCCACACTGGGGGATGAATCAAGAAAGGGAACTCATAAGAAGACAAAATAAGAGAGGAATAAAGCAAATGTTTGGGTATTGAAAAAAGAAAAAGAAAAAATAGGTGGGATGAAAACACTAAGATTGCCCAAACTGGGGCAATTTATAATAAAAGGTCATAGGGGAAAAAGGAGATGATCCAGATCCAGTTAACCTATTCCATAAAGAGAGAAAATATCTTTGAGCCTTATATCCATCCTTCTTGAACCTAAACCCAGCCATTGCTTTTCATATTCTTAAGCACTCTATGATCAAAGCAATAGTTAAATAGACTAATGTTTTAATCTATACCGATTGGTGATGATGGAATAAAGGCTTAAAAAAGAAAGAAAAAAATGCATGGTCTGAAAGATCATAGTGAAAACCTGAAAGGGCGTCGTTGCGCAAAAATATGGAAGCCAGCTCTAGGGAAAACCGTAATAGGCTCCGAGGCAAAAATGGCAATATATATATATATATAAAATAAAAACTCTCTTAGGCAAGGATGTCTTCTGGTCGATAGTTGTGCCTTGATGCCGTCTTCAGAGATGGTTAATAAGGTGAATCAAGCATAGTGAGCACAGTTTCAAACATGCCAACAGGGCAATTGGAAACATTCTAGTTATCATTGGCAGTCCATATCTTGGGGCAACTTGGTTTGGTATTTTGTTCGGGCATTCTTCAATAAAGTCAAGCGGACATCACATAAATCTCCCAAAAAGTCGAGATAATGGTAAAGTTCCCATGAGTACTTGAGGATTAGTGGTAAGGTCCTTAAGAATATTTGTCTACTGCATTTACTTGTCCTGTATTAATTTATCTATTTTAATCATCTTAATACAAAAAAAAAAAAAAAAACACTTAAGGCCTATGATGAGAAATCTAGGGTTTTTCCTAAAATACTTCAGTTTTCAAATCTTTAGATAATCTGAGGCCACAAAAAGAAAAAGAAATCTCTGTGTTCAGTATGAATGTGCATATCTTCTTGTTTTCCTCTATCCTTTAAAGATATCACAGGGTGCAAAAAGAGAGAGAAAAGGAGCTACCAGCACACAACCGCAATGGAGCATACCCTTATATATCTGGAGGAAAACGTTTAGGAGATACATCCAAATCTTTTTCCCAACAAAGCGGCGTGGAGAGATCAATCTCCTAAGAGGCGTAAATGAAGAGATGCCCCGACTCATCCCCAACAGAGCTATTTGAAAGATGATGGAAGCAAGAGAACTCCTGAGGAAGTCAAAGAAGAAAAAATTGAAAAGCAAGACCAAGAAAAGAAGAATGTTGATTTGTAAGTGTCAGTCATGGTCAAAAGCACCTTTATCTCCATTGATTCTAGCCTCACAAATAGGCTTGACCCCAGACAGTGATGCGACAGTAATTAAATGAGGTTGGGACGTGTCCAACCCTTTGAAGTAGCCAAATGAAGATCAGACTTAACTCAATAAGTCATGGTCTTCACCAATCTCTAAGTTCCCTAAGGAAATTCGGCCCAAAATTGAGGCTACCTCTCATATATTGAACTTTCCCAAAAAGATACCACATCACCATTGAAACCTTGAAACCGTTCGAATTCTAGGCATGCATCAAGCCCTAGTAATTTCAAATCCTTTATTTATCTTCTCTCGAATGGGTAAAGTCACTGAGAAAAACAAACATATCCTCTTTTATCACCAGAGAAAGTTTTGGAAGTTCAATATGTGAGAAAAATCTTGATTTATGCAAAATTCATTTCTGAACTGTGCAAATTGGGGTTATGCCTTTTTCTCTTTGTCATTCATCACTTGCGATTCTAACAAAGAGGGGCAGCTGTAGACACCCCAATTTGCACAAGAGTGGTTTTTTCAAATCTTTGCAACTCTTGGAGGCTTACGCTTGGCTTTTCTATCTCCAAATCATCTCTAAACCATTCATCAATCATATTTTCAAATTTTCTCTGAAAATCCCAAAAATTATGTGAAATGACCAAAATACCCTAGTAGCCCCACCTGATTCATCTTAGTCCTAAATCCATTCTCAACCTCAAATTTGAATTCCTAAACCATGATGCTCTCCAATGCATATAATCTTGAGCTAATACGAAGTTCGTCAGGAAAGAAAGATGACTTTACCCCTAATCCAATCATTTGGACCAAACAGTTAAATTTGAGGGCCAAAACATTTTCCCAACATCAAAATTGGTTTCCTTGTCGAAACACCTTCGAAACAACTGTGATTTTGTGAAATTCCGAACCCGGGGGTTGAAGGGCTACTTTTATATTTTTAAAATTATCAAAAAAGGACAAAAAATATAATGAGATGAAAAAAATAATAAAAAATATTTAAGGGAGGAAATTAAAATAAAATAATTGAGAAAATATTTAAAAAATATTTGCCATGTGTCAAATTCCAAGAAATAAGAAAGAGATATTTTTAGAAGTTCCATGTGGCAAATCCCAAAGAAAAAGAAAAGAAAAATAAATAAAAAATGTGGGTCTCTATTCTTAAACAAACCAGAAAGGGGAGTTTCTAAATTTTAAAATACAATTCAAACAAAAATGGGAGGTTTCTAAAATTCAATTCAAAATGAGTTTCTAAATTCAAGGATCTCTAAATTCAATTCAAAAAAAAATAAAGGGGAAAGCTTCTAAATTCAAAAAGAAAAGAAATTTTGTATTATAAAAAGGGAGGGAGAGCTCGGCTCTCCCCCTCAGGATTTCAGTATCTTCTTCTCCAAACTCTCCCTCTCCCGAATATCCGGCAACAACCTCCCTTCATGCACAACTCTCGCCACCTCTGGCCCGCACCTGCAACTCCTCTTTTCCGATATCTCGCTCGTCCCTGACACTACCTCTCTCTCCCACTGCAATCTCTCTCTTCCGGCGTCCCATCTCCAGCGCGCACCGAACGCGTCGTGCACCTACTGCCTTCTTTCTAGCCACCCAAGCCAAGCCCCCTGTTTCCGTTCGTCTTCCCCATCCATTTTCACTGCAAAAGAGTTATAGGTACTGAACACTTTAATCTTACTTTATTTTTATTTTATTTTTTATTTTTCCTTTTTTTGTCATTAGTTGTTTGGTCTGAACAAGCTGGTGTATTTTTATTTTATTGTTTCTTTGTCTACTCGGTTTAGTCGAATATGAGCTTGTTCTTTTTGTTTTTTTTATTCTTACGATTCCTATATCTTAGTCTAATATTAAAATAAATAAGCAAGTGGACAGACATTTCATTTTGTTTTCTTATATTTCAATTATTATATGTTGATATGATTTTAAGATAAACTTACAATTATATTTTGTATATCTTTATTTATTTTTCTTTTTTAGATTTCACCTGAGGTTTTATGCTCCCCGTTACAAATCCAGAAATCGTGGGTATTTCCCTTTGGTTAATTTTTTTTTATAATTATTATTTTTTTTGTTTAATTATGTACATAGGAGCCTTTGTAATTTGAGTATATTTTATTTGGCCAAATATTTGTGAACTGGGTAACTGGTTAAACCGGGGGAGAGTGGGTGCCTAACAGCTTCCCACTTTCTTAACTAAACCTCATTACCCATTATAATTTTGGTGTAATTTTGGGATTAATTGATGAACCATGGGTGACCATTCACACCCAAACTTGATGAATGGTGGCGACTCCATATTTACCCGATCAACCTAGGGTCCACTCAACCGTGGGGCGATCATAATGGCTATGATAACCGAAGTGAACTCACTCGGTGGATCAGAAGGATGGTGTGCAGACACTGGTGCCATTAGGCATGTCTGTTTGATCATGAGTGGTTCAAGTCTCACTCTCCTAGTGGGAATGACAAGAAGGTTTTTCTTGGAGATTCGCATACCACGAACATTCTGGGTACTGGAAAAGTTGAGCTACAGTTTACATCTGGACATGTAGTGCTACTCAAAGATGTCCTCCATACACCTGATATGAGGAAGAATTGGTCTCTGGTTATCTACTGAACAAGGTTGAATTTAAACAAATCATAGAATCTGATGATTATGTAATTTCAAAGCATGGCATATTTGTAAGAACAGGAAATTCATGTGATGGAATTTTTGAGTTGAACATTAAGATTATTAATAAAGCATATACTTCTATTTACATGATTTCTTGCATAAATATTTGGCATGCTAGACTTTTTCATATGAACAATAAATATGTCAAAATATGACTTTATATAATTTTGAAAAATGTGAGCATTGTAGTATGGCTAAAATTACCAAAAAATCTTTCAAATCCGTAGAAAGAAATTCTGAATTATTATAACTAATACATTCTTACATATGTGAATTAGAAGGTAATTTAATAAGAGGTAGTAAAAGAAACTTTATTACTTTCATAAATGATTTTTCTAAATATTCATATGTTTATTTCCTCGAGAATAAGAGTGATGCTTTTGACACTTTCAAGACATATGTTTATGAAATAGAAAATCAACTCAACAGGTAGAGAGTATGACTCACTACTAGGTTTTAATTCCTTTATTGAACCTTTATGAATTATACATGAAACCCTAGACCCTTACTCTCCTGTTTCTAATGGAAGAGCAGGAGGAAAGAATAGAACTTTAGTTAAATTAACAAATACTGTGTTAATTAGTTCTAGGGCACCCTCAAATTTGTGGGGAGGAGCTCTTCTCACTACCTGTTATGTACTGAACTGATTCCCTCATAAGAAGACTTAGACCTCTCCTTTTGACCTCTGGAAAAATAGGAAACTCAATATGAGTTATTTCAGGGTTTAGGGTTGCTTAGCCTATGTAAGGCTTCCAAACCCCAAGAGATCGAAACATGGCAGTAGAGCTTCTGAGTGTGCTTTTGTAGGCTATGCTCTAACAATTAAGGCATATAGGATTTTATATTTAAGGAATAATGTTCTTATAGAGTCATTAGATGCTGACTTTTATGAACATAAATTTCCTTTTAAATCTAGAATTAGTGGGGGTCCAAAATCCAGTGGTTTAGACTTTAATGTTCCTTGATTAGATAATCATCCAAATTCAGACCTTGAACCTAGGAGGAACAAGAGAGCTTGAATTGAGAAAGACTACGGTCTAGACGTTTTTTGTTTATAACAGAGAAGAAGGATCGAACTCTTTAGAGGACTCTTTTTCTTCATCTGATTCTGTCTTTTGGAGAGAAGCCATCAATGATGAGATGGATTCACTAATTTCAAACCAGCCTTGGAAATTAGTTGCTTTACCTCATGGATGTAGAACCATTGGTTGTAAATGAATACTTAGAAGAAAATGAAAACCTGATGGTTCAATAGAAAAATATAAGGCTAGATTGGTTGTTAAGGGTTTCAAACAGAAATAAGATATTGACTTTTTTGATACTTACTCATCTGTCGCCAAGATCACATCTATTAGAGTTCTTATTGCTGTAGCAGCAGTTCACAATCTTGTGATACATCAAATAGATGTAAAGACTGCCTTCCTGAATGGTGACTTAGATGAAGAAATTTGTATGGATCAACCAGAAGGCTTTATAGTTAATGGTAATGAAAGAAAGGTTTGTAGGTTAATGAAATATTTATATGGTTTGAAACAAGCACCAAAACAGTGGCATGACAGATTTGATGAATTTATTGAGTCTAATGGTTTTAGAATTAATGAGAGTGATAAATGTATTTATCATAAATTTATTAATAGGATTCATGTTATAATATGCTTATATGTTGATGATTTATTATATTTTGGCTCTAACATGCATATAATTCTAGAGACTAAACAATTATTAAGTAGCAATTTTAACATGAAAGATCTTGGAGAAGCTGATGTGATATTAGGAGTTAAAATCACTAGAAATGTTAATGCGATATCTCTAGATCAATCTCACTATGTAGAGAAAATTTTGAAAAAAATATAAATATTATGAATGCAATCCTGTACAAACTCCTTTTGATCCTAGCATTAAATTATATCCTATTAATAATGATGTTGATAGTATAAATCAGAAAGAATATGCAAGTGTAGTTGGTAGTTTAAGATATGTCATAGATTGTATTAGACCTGATATAGCATATGCCGTAAGAGTGCTTGGTATGTATTTACCTTGGGTGATGGTGTTGTATCTTGAAGATTACAGTGATGTAGACTCGAACACCCTTTCTGGTGATTCAATGTCCACTACTGGATATGTATTTACCTTGGGTGATGGTGTTGTATCTTGAAAATCCAAGAAACAGTAAATTGTTGCGCAATCCACTATGTAGCATGTGATGATTGCTTTAGCCTCTACTATTGAAGAAGCTAGATGGTTAATAGACTTACTGTCTGAAATGCCTATGTGAGATAAACTAGTTCCAGCTATTTTGATTCATTGTGATAGCACAAGTCCTATAAACAGAATGCATAACAGATATTACAATGCTAAATCCATACCTATAAGGAGAAAACCTAGTACTGTGAGATCTTACATGACAAATGATATCATAAATATTGATTTCATAAGATCAAATGATAATATAGCTGATCCTCTTACTAAAGCTATAGCTAGAGAGAAGGTCTAGAACACATCTAGTGGGATGGGACTTAAACCCATAAAAAAATAAATTACCTGTGAGGATACCCAACCTAGGGACTGAAGATCCCAAAAACTATGTCCAAAGGGAAAAACGAATCATAGAGTAATTTGATGTGAGTGCACTATTTGAGTGTCCCTCCCTATGGTGTATTTTGTTCACAATATTCTGTAACGTTTTAAGGTTGAATTTTTAAACTCTTAATGAATTTTGTAGCTCAAATGAGTGGGATGTATTAGTTAAAGAAGCATCCTTGATAGACTAACAAATATGAGTGTGGAAGTGGAGCCCGCTTCTTATGAGAATTAGGCTAATTCTCTTGATCACTCATGAAACTGGGATCAAGCACAAGGTCGTAATGTCCTGGTCTATAAGCTCATTTTTTACACCTATGAATTGTGTGTGTGTGTGTGTGTGTGTGTGTGTGTGTGATGTAATTGTTGTGTCCACAAGTATTCTTAGTTCAAGACTTTGTCACTTTGACTCTAACCAAGTGATTACTGAAACACTAAATAAAGGTTCAAGCCATTGGCTCCTTTATTATGCACAATATTCTTGCCCAGATTTTATTTTTGGTTAATTTATCGGTTTTATTAAATAAGTGGGGGATTGTTGGAGTATTTACATAAAACCCTCCACTTGATTGACTGAAAGAGACTTGAACCTTGGCCACTTGTTGATCTTGAATTTGGTGTGTTGTGTGTTGTTGAGATAAGCCCCATATTGCTCAAGTGTAAGAAAGTTGAGTGCCTTATAAAGGTTTACCTAACTTATGGGTTTACTAACATGTAGAAGAGAGGTGTGAAGCCCTCGCACACATGAGGCCCGTTGGGAAGCCAAGGCCCGTCCAAGAATGAATTGGATGGCTGGCTGTGGAAAATATTAATGTGCACGCGTTCCTGCGGCACGTCCTGTGCACACATGTGCGCGCATGCACAGTTGGTCGGTCAGCTCAACTCTGCTCGGTTCAGTTCATGCACGCAGGTTTTATGTTGTTTTTTGGTCAAAATTGTTTTGATTTAAGTTAACTATTTATTCGGAATATTATTTCCGTTGCTTAACTGATCATGTGAACGTTGGAAGTGAAATGTTGAGTGCCTTGCGCACAAAATCAAGCCTCAACGTTACATTTCCAATGACTCTTTCCTTTCTCTATAAAAAGGCTTTTAGAGTAGACATTTTTCACACAACTCTTTTCTATTCTTCTGTGAAAAATGAAAAGACTTTCTCTGCAATTGATTTAATCGTTCTATATTTTCCTAGGAAAGGAAGGGTGTTTTCTGGGTTGAGCTTCTGTCTTTCTAATTGTGCATGTTAAAGAAAACGATACATATTTTCTGGGTTGTTGTATCCTCTGGGTAACGTACTAATTCCTACTGAACTGGTTTAATTACCGCAGAGGCGAGAATGGTGTTAAAGAGAGCGACCGAGTCGTGCCTAATCCCTACAAACTCAGTGAGAACTATTTGATTTGTTCAGTTTTGTTTTTAATTCTCTACAGAATTCCTTATCTGAAGATAGTTTGACCAACACAAACTACCCTCTCTCTCTCTCTCTCTCTCTCTCTCTCTCTCTCTATTAACCCACAAAACTCTCTCCTTAGCATATTACTCAATAGCTTGTCATCCTTTGGGGTTTAAGTCATCTTCTTCTTTACTTTCGGTCTAAGACGTGTGCTCACCTAACCCCACTTTCTTATTTGTTTCTTCTTTTTCTTCTTCTTCCGTTTTTTTACTCATTTACTGGTTTTCGATGTGCTGAAGTTGTGTAAGAAAATGTTGCTGATTTGAATCTCAAGATTTGGGATATTATCAAAGTGAACTTTGATCTGATGGGTAATTGTCCATTTTCATAATCTTTTTATTGATCCCTTTCTATATATTTTGATCATCTGTTTGTGTCCATCAATTCAAATCTTTGAATTCCTTTATTTGAGTTATGGGTGACATAATTTGATCAAAGGTTATAGAAAAATGCTTGTGAGAACCCCCAAAACCTTTGGTTGGAACCAAGACATTAGAGCATGTGTTTCTGTCACTTAGTGGTGCATCCTTGCACCATTAAGTGTGCAAGGATACACCACTAGGTGTGCTAGGATTCACATTAGCTAGTGCATCCTGCACACTTAGTGGTGCAAGGATGCACCATATAATTAATTTTGCACCATTATCTAGGATTAAACAATAATATTATTCCCTTATTTATCAGATAAAAAATACACCATACCATGGGCCATGATGTACAATCATCACCAATATCATAAAAAATTAATATCACCACTAATCCATAATGCGCAAAATCCAACTAGGAAATAAAATTATCTCTACTAGTTTTAATTCACATGTTAATCTCATATACGCATGCAAATAATAAATTAAATCATGCCTCAGTACTCTAAACCAACATATAAAAGAACATTAA
>JAUPMG010073315.1:0-13097 GCA_031762675.1 Pachysandra terminalis
TTGTTGTTGATGGTAACAAGCTAGTTTTCTCTTCTTGAGTTTTCTAGCATCAAGAGCACACTTTCTCTTGAGTTTTTTTTCTGTCATCATCCCTCCAACCAGTTGGTTTCATCCCAACATCTATTTCATCTTTCTTTCCTTGTTAATTAATTCCATTTTTTTTGGTTTAGTATTGTTGATCTTGTGCCAATGATAGAGGCTTATAGTAGTTGATTAGATTGATTCTCTAGGTTTTGGGAGTGTGCTGAGACTGAATCATAGAACTTGTTTTATGTAGCAGTAATCTTATTCTTATTTGGACAGTAATTTCCATTTGGAGTACTCATAGCCCCCAATTTGGTATTTTTACAAGGATAAAATTGGCAGTAAGCTTTTTCCCACAACATGAGTAGCAAATATCTAATTTCTCCAATTAAGATATTTGCATGGTGAAAGTAGCACATGAATTGAAGGAGGTAACTCAGACTGCAAGAAATAACAAAAATATAGGATCATGCTAAGACCTCTTAATAGATACATGAAAAATCTATAAAGATGGTTTCTTTGATGTTACAGTAAAAAAGTACACCCTAGGCTTTCTATAATAAAAATGAATTTAATGATGAAAACACATTGAACCAAGTTTTTGATGTGATACTCATTTGTTTATGTTCTGAGCATCACCAGCTTTACGTCAAATTTAGATTACTAAGGAGAAGAGAATTCAATCCAGAAAACACACTTTTCATCAAAGTAGATTGATGACAGCCATGTTATGTTGTTATGCAAGGTTAATGTTTATCTATGAGCAAATAAATTTGATAGCTTATATGAGTAATATGGAAACCAAAAAATTACTTACAGGTTGACTGAGAAACTTAGACCTTGAAGTTTCTAAAAATGTTGTGATAAAGCTTGTTGAGTTTTAGTTTAACACAATAAAAATCAAGGGGATAGACGTAAAAAATGCGACAATATGGCAAAAGTTCAACCTTTTTATGACCTACCACTTATAGAAGAACCTCTCTTTTGATGAAGATCATGGTTTAAAAGCTAGTTTCACACCAAAATGAACTGATTGGGTTAGTGGTAGTGTATAAAAAGTTGAGAAATTAGGTAATGTTGTGGTTACCAACTGTTGAGGCAAAATACCCTCGTATATATTGAGGCGATTAAGACACAGATAACAATATGATATTTAGTGAGTGATCCATCCCACTTGTGATTAATTGAACAAGAAATCTTGATATTGAAAAGTGTTGATTGGATCATATCACATGTTGATCCAAATGTTTGTGAAACAGACATACAATCTGATATTTGGAGTGTCTATGCATCATATGAGCCTTTTCACTAGCTCCACAACTGGTCATTTAGCTTAAGCAGTTCTTTGGGAGATTTAGGCTGCCTTTGCCCGGCTTGTGCTTATGTATAAGCACTCATTGAATAAGTTACTCAATGGAAGCACTTATCCACAGCAACAATAAACTGCTTATTTGAAGAAAATAGCGTTTGGTAAATACATTTATTTTAGGGGTAAAATAGGTATTATAAAAATATTATTAAAGTTTAGAAATAACATTTTTGTAAGTACTTTTGAAAGTTTAGGGGTAAAATATGTATTTTAAAAATATTACTAAAGTCGTGAAATAGTTTAACGAATAAGAGCTTGGGAGAACCTTACGGGTAGCCTTCCTCTAGTGCTTATGGGTAAGCACTTTCCCATAAGCGCTACCAAACACATATTTAATTTTAAAAAGTGCTTATATAAGCTATAAACTGCAATAAGTACTTATAGAAGCTGGGCTAAACGCAGCCTTAATCAATGTTTATAGATGCTATGATTCTGCTTTTGCCTGGACAAATAAGCTTAGATTATTTCTTCATAAAGCATGTGATATTGGAGTATTTCTTTTAGGCTATTTTAGCTTAAGGTGTTTCGTTTGAGATTACTCTTAGAAGCTGATCATTATTATTATTTTTAATTTATGAAATTTTTTCTTAGTCTTATTTTATTTTCAGGCATTTTCAGAATTTTAGGGTTCTTAGATTTTTTTTAATTTCTTTTAGATATTTTTAAGTCACTTCAAATGTCTTAGGGTTTTAGACTATTTATGTTTCATAGATATATGAATTGTAAAATATTTTTTTTTTGGGTCATTAATTTTCGGAGTTGTTCTTTCTCTTTCATAGGATTTTCTAGAGAGTTTCTAAATTCTCTTTAGATATCAGGGATTCTGATCACGTAATGCATTATTGGGTTTTTTTGCACAGATTCTTCAATAACAGCAACGAGTTACTGGTCTGAACTCCTCATTGATCTGTTAGAGGTGATTGCAGAAAAGCTCCCAAACAACATCGATTATATCAGGCTTCGTGATGTTTGTGTATCATGACGATCCATGCTTGTTGCGAAACCTAATCATCTACCCTGTCAACTTCCTTGCGAGAGTAGCGACTCTTGCACTTTAGGCCGCTTCTTCAGTTTCCTTGGCAACAAGACACATACATTGGAGCTACCGGAGTTGCATAGAAAACAGTGTTGTAGATCTTCTCATGGGTGGATGACTTTGGTGGAAGAGAGTCCCGCAATCACTCTACTCAATCCACTCACAAGAGAACAAATACAGCTCTGCATACATTGAAGGTACCAGAGTTTCATAGAAAACAGTGTTGTGGATCTTCTCATGGGTGGATGGCTTTGGTGGAAGAGAGTCCAGCAATCACTCTACTCCATTCACTCACAAGAGAACAGATACGGCTCCCTCCAGTGATGACTTTTGCTTCTGTGTTGGACTATCTGGTTTCTCAAGTCGGCGAAGAGTATCTAATTATAGATGAGTGTGGCCAAGGCACAGAAGACACTCGGAGTTCGATAGATATGGCCAACTTCTTCATGAGAAAGATCATCTTATCTTCAACTCCTACCACCAATGATTATACAGCTTTGGCTATCCATGACGGGCTAATGCATTTGGCCCTTTGTAGACCAGGAGACAAGGCATGGACTGTAATACTTGAAGAGAAACCACGCTCGTATGAAGACATCATATATTACAATGGACGGTTCCATGCTGGGATACTTGCAGTCGAGTTGTAGTTTGTGATTTGGGCTCCTCTCCTATGGTCACCGAAGTCATATCCCCTGCTCTGCATCCATGCCTTCAAGGCTCCATAAACTATCTGGTCGACTCATGCGGAGAACTGTTACGGGTTTGTAGAGCATTGGATGCAAATCCTCTTGAAGAAGAAGGTGGTGATGGAGGATCTGATATCCTTGTTCATAGAACAGATGGGTTCTCAATTTTCAGGTCAGAGCAAACTGGTTGCAATTGGCTAAGAGTTGGCAGTTTAAGTGACTGCACGCTGTTCCTGGGTTACAATAGCTCCATGTCTTTCTCTGGTAAGATATCTAGATTCAAGTCAAATTGCATCTACTTCACTGACGACCACTGATTTGGTCATTCAGAATGTATTGGTGGTTATGATATCGGCATCTACAACCTGGATGACTCTACTATTGAACCTCTACCGTGCTACCAGGACAAATCTCTGTATATCTGGCCGCAGCCAACCTGGGTTACACCTTCTCTATGCTAGATTTTTTTTTTTGGTAGGATTCTCTATGATAGATACTCTTCGCTGTTTGTTCATGTTTTGTTTTGTTGGGTTTCATTATTTGTGAGTTTCTTGGTGGAACCTACATTGTTGTCATTACAATTACTTCTATTTATTTTCAATACTCATGTTACTTGGTCTTCTTTACCCTTAATCATACTTTCTTTCTTTTTCTTCCATTCTCTTTTTTTTTGTTATTTAAAATTTTAATGCAATGAGAACGTTAGATTCTACAGTTTTTATTTTTTTTGTTTCCTTCCTAATTGAATGGATAATTGAGATACTTCATATGTATATGACCCAGTACTACTAAAAGGAATCTTGAAAGCAATAAGAATATTGATTTTCTAAGAGTACATTGAGATGTTTCCATAGAAACCTGTCCTAATTGCATTGTAAGTGTATAAATTATAAGAAGCGCCCAGCGTTGGGACTTCAGATCACAAGTAGAATCATCACAAGTCTCTTCAAAAATGTCAAAAGTTCTATATAAATCATGTGTTACAATCAGCAGTAACAATCTCACATGTCATTTTATTACTGATGCAGCTCCTTTCCTTTGCTGTGAATAACATATGCAATGGTGTTTAGGTGTGGTTTAAATAGGAGATAACTTAAAAGATATAAAAGATATAAAAGATATTTTGGGTATGTAAAGCAAAGATTCAATGAAGTAGCTATAAGAATGTGCGAGGACGATCCAATGAAGTGTGAGGAAGAAATCGGTTAATGATCTGAGAGGCGAAGAGGAAGATTAAAAAGAACTTAAATGGAGTCGATCTAGATACTTGTAAATTAATTGAAAATACGGTTTTTGATAAATTGGAATAAAAGAATCCTACTCTTTTTTTTTTTTTTTTCCTGAAATCCTATTATTGTTACAACTTTTTCTTATTCAGCCAAACTAGAGGGAGGTATAAACGACATGTTACAGAAACTGATCAGCTGAATATAATAACCCTGTATCATTTGTTACCTTTAAGTATGCTAAAAGATAGAAAATTAAATTATTAATTTATCTTATAATTGTAAGAGATAATTGGAATTTTTACAGAGCTTTCTTCTTCCATATAAGTATGGATTTTATTCTTAAGATCAAATTCCACAAACCTCCCTGAGGTTTGGTATAATACCCATATACCTCTTCTATCCTTTTCAAAAGTACATGGACCTCCCCTACACAAACGACACATGTTAAATTTAACGAAAATCTCATATTTTAAACTATTTTGCCATTTTATTTAAACCTATCCTACCACCACCCCACCACTGCCACCACCTAGGTGTGCAAGGATAGTGGTGGGGTGAGGGGGGTGGTGGTGGTGGGATAGGTTTGAATACAAGGGCAAAATAATCTAAAATATGAGAATTCCGTTAAGTTTAACATGTGCCGTTAATGGAGATAGTAGAGGGGAGGTCCATGTACTTTTTAGAAGGATAGAGAAGGTACATAGGTATTATACCAAAGCTCAAGGGAGGTTTGTGGAATTTACCCTTAAATTAAACAACAATGTATATAAGTGTATTTATGTCTTTACATATGTTGCTAATAAGCGAAAAGCAAATAATTTGCAACTTTATTGACTGTTACTCACGGAAGGGGTTTGTTGGAACATAATTTCAAACTATAGGGAAAGTGTTTGTGATAACCAAGGTTTGAGGGGTACTTTTGTCATTATGCCAAATTTACTCTCATAGCTTTTTTTTTGTAGTAGGATCAAAGTATTACATAAATTCAGTTTCTAGCAAAATGTCTTGTCCAGCGGCCTAAGTAATCGCTTGTGTGTTAAAGATTTTGAGACATCACCAAGTCTCGAAATCGCTTGACATATTTAACAAGTCCCTCAAAATGGCGTTGGTGCTCCCTACTCAAATCAACAATAGTGTACACTTCTTCGGTGATATAGAATTTCTTGTGGAAAAGAGCAGCCAAATCCTCCTAGGTACCCACAGAACTTGGTTTGAGATTATTATACCAAGTATAATCCTTGTCTGTTAAAGATTTCAAAATTTCCCTCAGTCGAAGAACATTATTCGAAGCATGAGCTCCTAAAGCCTCAATAAAGCGACTTACATGCTCTTTCACATTTCTCGTTTGGCCAGTGAATTTAGGAAACTTAGGACTCACATAGTCCTTGGGATAGGGTTTGCTTAAAAGCGAAAGAGAATATGGTGGACGATAGTCACTGTTAACCCATTCAAGATCTCGAGTTTGTGACTTCTTTAGCAAGGATTCTACTTCCTCAAGAGTAGCAAAATGAGGAGTAGAGGATGGTAAAACTGGTGGAGCAACTGCTAGTGGTAAAATTACCAGTGGAGGCAAAATACTAGAAAGATTCTCGAAAGTAGGCCTGGTAGGTTCCTCTCTCAAAATACTAGTGGTTGTGGCTGATTGTGATAAAAATGGCCGGCTTGCTTGGGATGCTGCTTGAACTACAGTTGCGGCTTACCTGGCTAAGATGGCCATCAATTGCTAATGCATAACAACCATATTCTCCAACAAAGAAATGACTATTACATTGTCATTGAGTGGTGCATTCGAAGATGAAGGCTCAAATGCTAGTGGAACAATAGCAGGATCAACTGTAGGAACAATATTCACAAGGTCTACAAGACGATCCTGAGTTCCAATAGTATTGCTGATAGGAGGTTCCGGAGCCATTTGAGAAATCGAAAACTAATCTTGAATACGACAGAAAGGAAACAATTCAAGTTTCCCAATGGAGTCGCCAAAAATGGTGATGCACAAACCGGTAAATGACCAAACAGTCAATTAGTCAAAGAGGTTTGAGCAATAATGGATTCGAATGCTTTCTTTCGTTGGCCTAAATCAAGAAAAAAACTGTTCCAATGAAAGGTTCCCTTTTGAGAGAGATAAAACAAAGGGAGAAAATGGTAAGATCAGTCAGGAATGTTCAGAGAGACCGCAGAACTTGTACTGATTTCAGAAAAGAAGACTTCTAAGAAAAGCTCTGCAATTCTCAGAGAATGTCAAATGCTCAGAAATCCCAATCCCTCTTTATTATGCATCATTGCCCTTTTATAGCCTTAGACTCATTATCTAACAATCTGCAACGTTTCATGAACAGATTGAAGACACTTAATTGAACATGCGTTTTGATTTGAATATTCAATATTCAAAACACCTAATTCAATATGTTTCAATAAATACTTTCGAAACGTTCGGATTAGTAATCAATATAATGTTATAAAAATAATGATACATTATTGTTCTATGTTGATTCAAGTCCTTAAATGCTACAAAATTGTCGAGGATCTTGATAAGACTTATCTCTTTGGCCCTCCATTCCTAAAAGTCTAATGTTTATTTCCCTCATATGCTTTAAGTGAATGACTTTGATTTCGAGTCATTAATATGATTATCCAGAAAGGTGTTTCAGAATATCAATGACTTTGGGATAATAAATTGGTCATTTCGAGACATCTTCTCGAAATGCATAAAAATGACTTTCGAAATTTAACCTCGAAATAGCATTATACTGATAACTTCCCATGTGAGACATTACAATACTTATGACAAATTGGCCCTCTCGAAGTGGCTAACTTATAAATGCTTTTATGATATAATAATTGAATGATTTCGAAGGTTTTCCTTCGAGAATATGGTTTGAAGTCTATCTCAAGTAGAACTTCAAAATATACTATTAATTTCGAAATGATTCTCTCGAAATGGGCTTTTCGAAATATACTTATCTGACAATACTCTCCCCTTGGGAACGAGCTTTTCAAAAGACATTTAGAATTCCAATTTATACATTCTTTGGATGTGTAATTACGTAATTGACCTTGTCATGTGTCATATTTTACTTGGATTAAATCAATTTCCAAATTGGCTCTTCATCAGTATATAGTACGTTCGGATTGACCAAAAAAAATCTCAATCAGGTCAAACCGTAAATACTAAACGGGTTGGGTTGGTGAATTTTACAACATGAATCCATCAACCTATCTAACCTCATTCAAATTTGAGTGACCCATTTATTAAATGGGTCTGTCTGGGTTGAACTGTTTCTGCCACGAATCGAATCCGACCCATTACTAGTTCTAGCAAAATCTGACATGATTTGTCAACCCGCCTGAATTGGCTTGGTAATTTATCATGTCCGAGTTAAAAAAAATCATTTTTTCTTGATCAGATTAACCCAAATCCATCTGAATAATACATGGGTTGGGTTGGGTTGGGTAGCGAGTTTGGTTTATAGATTCATTGGTCAGCACGAACTTGGGGCCATTTATTAAATGGACTGGCTCTGATTGACTATGCTATAATTGAGATCTAACCAGGTCCGACCAAATGCCACCTCCAGTTGATATCCGGAGGTAGAGAATTGTAATTAACACCCCTAGTGAATTCGACAATTTTAAAAATAGCTTACAAATGAATTTTGTGAATTTCATGTAGAATTCGAATTCTAATTCCTTAATGCACACCAAAATGAAAAAAAATAGAACTAGAGGCTCCAATTCCAATTCTAACCCTAATTTCACCTTCAATTCCACGAACCAATAGGGCCCTTAGAGACTGGTTTGGTTAGTTCTTGTTAGTTTGTACTTGGACCAACTACTTTGGATCCGCTCATGAAGCGCGCGTCCATATGGGCTAGGGCTATTTGAACCCGGTCCATATAAGCTCTTTAGTTGGTAGAGACTAGTGGCCCAATTTTGATCGGTTCAGATCCAAACCGATTTCGATTCGGATTGATTTGTGCTTCTAAAAATTTGGTTCGATTTTGGTTTTAAAATTATAAAACTGAACTAGATCAGTTTGGTTTTGGGTTGATATCTATGTTTAACTGAATCAAATTGAAATCCGAACTTTATTATTTATAACTCTAACCATACCGATTTAAATTGAATTATAGTTTATATATATATATATGTGTGTGTGTGTGTAAAATCTGAACTTTATTATATATAACCAAACTGCTTTAGACTGAATTATAATGAACGACATAAAACATAAAATTTTATACTTAAAATGTATTCTTAAAAAGTTTGTATTAACCCAACCCAAACCATTCCAAATTTGTAATTTGGTTTGGGTTTAGGATTTTTCATTTCAATTTGGTTCAGTTTTTAGGTTGGGGAAGTCGGTTCGGTTTGGTTTTGGATCAATCTTTTTGATTAATGCCAACCCGAATCAAACCCAATGAGTAGCAATCCCAATAGATACGAAACAAAGAATAAGTGAAATTAATAGTTTAACTTTAATTAGAGTAGGACTAGGACTAGGACTCCTCCCACATCCATATATATATCTCGCTAGGTGTATCAGACGATTTTCTTTGTGTGATATTTCCTTTGGTACAATCATGAGTTGCACTCCAAATAAAACGCATGCTGTGAAGATGATCATGTCAAAGAAATTCACAGCAGAAACTGATTTCTTCACTGGAGAAGAAACCTGGGAAGATCGTCTCTTCACGTTGACGCCGGCTGAGTATGTGGGGTTGGATCTGTATGCATTGATCAACTCAGTTGGAGAAGAGGAAGAGGAAAAGTGCGAAGAAGAAGAGATCCCAAAGAAGCAAGAAGAAGAAGAGATCTCAAAGAAAGAAGAAGGAGAAGAAGAAAAGATCCCAAAGAAGGAAGAAGAAGAAGGGCAACAAAGGAAGAACATCGATAACATGAATGCTGATGGAGAAGATGAGCACTGGATTGATGAACAGTGCAGGCTATTGTCGTTGTCTGAGAAAGAAGGAAAGAAGATGAAAATCAAGAAGAATTCAAAGAAGCCTATGAAGCCAAAGAAGTCGAGCTTGGGGAAAGATTCATATGCTAGTCGATGTTCTATCATTAACAGCTTCGAAGATGAGTGAATTCTCCATTAAAGATCAGGCGTTATTGTAACTAACTACTTGCTGAATTGTTCTTGGGGTCTTTTTATTGTTTTTCGGAGTTCTTTTATATGGGTTTACCTTTAGTCTTTGAAAGTTTGAAGAAAACCCAGTATTACAATTCTTTTATAGAAATCAATCCATAATTTTTTATTTTTTTTATTTTTACGATGTTTCTGTTTTTCTCTCTTTGATCTCAAACTGGCAAAACTCTAATTGATTTTTGGTTGAAAATTCACTGAAATCCATATCCAAAAATATACAAAATAAAAGTGAAAAGACAAAAAGTAATTTGAGCTAAGATAGTTTAAACGATAATGTTTGGATCAAAAAAGCAAAAAAAAAAAGCTTAAAAGATAATGTATTTTATTTATATCCATCAAGGATGGGAAATGGTTTGAGTAATGGCTATTTGCATCAATCTGTCGCGTAGATTCAATCAAGACCGTTTGATTATTTTACTTTTGACTGCCTATTCACGATTTAATCAAGACCGTCTGATTATGCTAACATGAACACTTCAGATTAGTAGTGTAATTCGGTTCGATTTATTGGTCGAATCAAGACCAAACTAAATTATAGTGAACCAAAACAAGAAAAAAATCAAATAGTATGGAAATAGAAACCGATATATTAAAACCAAAAACTAAACCAACTATTTTCGGTTAACCCTAAACCAAACTGTGAAAATAAAATTTATAAGTTCGATTCTGTTTTAGTTCAAACCGAAATTTAACCTCTAACTGAACCGACTTAAATCAAATTATAGTTATATATGTGTATTATATTTTATGTATTATATGTATGGTTGGAGTTTACGGGTTTTTTCGTTTCAATTTGGTTCGGTTTTTAGATTTAAGGGATTTGATTCAGTTCGGTTTTGGATCAACCTTCATTAATGCCAACTCGAATCAAACCCAACGAATTGCACTCCTAGTAAAGACCAAACTACTAGTGTAAAACATAGTTTAGGTAGAATTGGGCTCCAAAATTAATAGCTTGAGTAGAAGTAAGAGCAATGTTTTAAAACTCGTGAGTAACTCGCAAAACTCGGCCGAGTTACAGATAGGTTATTCGGCTGATTAACTAGGTTACAAAAAAAAATTATACTTTTAATTTGTGAATATTTTGAGAGATTCTTGCTTTCTCATTTGATCTTATGAAAGTATATACATGTTTAATGTTTATCCTATCCAACGATTGTGTTGGTTAAGAAAAGTATATATGCCATATCCTAGTTATACCTTATCTAACTACAATCAATCTTTCTCTAATTACCCTTATCCTTACCCTTAGTATAAATAATCTCGAATTCCACATTTAACAATTATATATGAAAGTAAATTTTATTTGATAAAAAAAAGAAGAAAAAACCAACTTACTAATCAATATTAATGGGTTTAGATTCTTGGGAGAGAGATTAGAAATTGTGAGTAATTTCTTTCTTATTTATTTTTTTTTCTATTTCAATATATAATACATAATGTATTTGATTTTTCTGTATTTTTTTTCTTATTTTTTAAATTATTTATTATACTTTTATATATTTTTAGAATATTAATATATTTTTATACTGACCAGCTGATAACTCGGTCCGAGTTACCGATTTACTCGGATAGATAGGCTCCCGAGTTATTAACTTACTAGCCCCATCTGAGTTTTTAAACCCTAAAGAGTTTTGAGTCCTTATAAAAGGCACCTCCCACCTCCATACTCAAAAATATCTCTTTTGCTTTTTAAAAATATTCTCGTTTGTTTCTTGATATCCATTTCGAGTGACCGTGGACAACGGATCGCTAAAAGGGAACTCGTTCTTAACGGACCGGGCTTCGTAGAGATGATCTCGTAGGAATCAGATGATTTGTGGTTATGGATGTTTTCGAAGCATTGTGCGATTGTATCATTATCAATGTTATCGAATATATCTTTCTCAATATCTCAATATCTCAATATATATTATGGGTGTCAGTTAGTTCGATCTAAACCGAAAACTAAACAAACCAAACTGAAATTCTGTTTGGTTCAGTTTTTTTCATTTCGGCTTGAAAAAGGGAAAACCAAATTAGTTAGTTCGATCAAAACCGAAAAGGCGAAAACTAAACAAACCAAACTGAAATTCTGTTTGGTTCAGTTTTTTTCATTTCAGCTTGAAAAAGGGAAAACCAAATTAGTTCGGTTCTGTTTTCAGCTAAGGATTTGATTAAATCGAACCGAACTAAAATAAAAATTCCTAAACCTAACCGACCCGAACTAGACCTATATATCTATATGTATTTTTATATTTATATATTTTTATATATGTATATGTGTATTTATTACATAAAATAACATTAATTTTATCAAATCAAACCGAAAAAAAAAAAATAATTCAGATTTCATTTCGGTTTGGTTTTGATAACTGTAGTTCGGTTTTAGTTTTATAAATCAGTTTGTATTTCGGCTTGGTTCGGTTTTCAATTCAGTTTAGTAAATCTCAATGGTATTGTCCGTTACCAATTGGTCCAGATCCAATACAAAAAGTGGACCGCCCAATTTTTTTCTTTTAAATTAAAAATATTTTTAGGTCAACCAGAACAGTTGCCGGACCAACAGTACCAATCAGAATGGGGGTATCAAACTCATCCACATCAATACCGGTCAAGACCATCCAATTTAAAATTAAAAAAAAAAAAAACATCGGACCGATTGGACTAGTTGTACTGGCCAATCCATACCGGTATCAATCTACAAGTCCGATCCAAAGCCTCACGATACAACAGTTGTATCGTGGCTTGTGACAGGACCAATCCCGATACAGACTGACCAGTACAGACTGGGTCGACCCGATCCTTGAAACCTTGGATGGCCTAAACTAGAATAACCTAATTCCTTAAAATCATCATTTACCACAAAATTAATATAGTGAATTGTTTAGTTAACTCTAAACATTTCTCATTAAATCCAAAAAGTATAAGAAAAAAAAAATTAAATTGTTGAACTAAAAACTCTGAATTAGATAGCTACATCCCTCACAATTTAACAATCAAACCTGCTTTAGCTAAGACAAACAAGCAAGCATTTGAGAGGTCCTCAAACAATCCCTTAATTTTAACCAAAAAAAAAAGAAGAAAGTTGGCAGAAAGACTGGCAATTGGGTTAATAAAAACCTAAACCCTAAGGTTTTCTCTCTCTCTCTCTCTCTCTCTAAACATATAATTGTTTAGTTCTGAATTACAAAAGGTGCCTAAACCCTGGCACTAAGGATATAATCCAATAGGGGACGATGTATCAAGGACAGAAATTACACACCTCGGTCCACAAATTGAAAAGTTTTTATTCACCTATTTATTATTGTTCTACAGCTATATTATATATTATTTATTTTCTTGATTAGATATAATTAATATTGATTCAAATATGATTTAAATGAAAATTAGAGCATGTGCCCATTCATATTATGAAGAATTATCTGTTTACCACAGTCATCCCGTCTTACCTACTGTATAGACATACCTATTTTTTTACAACAAAAGAGTATGGATTGATCACTGATGAAGAAGAGTATGCTAGGATAATAGTGTAGACTATATTCTGGCATTGAGAAAAAAGCAAAAAAAAAAAAAACAAAAACAAACAAAAAGAAGAAAAACAAGGGAGATGCAA